>CM069157.1:6470873-6584659 GCA_035221665.1 Okamejei kenojei
TTGGATGATCAGCCATGATCATATTGAATGGCGGTGCAGGCTCGAAGGGCCGAATGGCCTACTCCTGCACCTATTTTCTATGTTTCTATGTCTGAAGAATACTGAAGAAGGCACTCTACCACCCAGAAAGGTCTCGTACCCGAAGCGTCACCCATTCCTTCTTTCCAGACATATTACCTGTCCCACTGAGTAACTCCAGGTGTAAACCAGCATCTGCAGTTCCTTCCCGCACAGCTAAACAAAGTTTGGCTCATCGAACAAAGTTTGCCTGGTAACAAATACTGGCCAATGAGCGTGTCTGCCATTATAGGGACCAGTACACAATACCTCCACATAGCAATCCACTCCAGTACAGCCATGTTCCTAAAAGAGGTGTGCTTTGCAAGAAAACATTTGAAATAACCAATTACCTCATACAGGAGCCTTGCCTTGCGTGCCCAAGGTTAGTTTACATACAGCCTGCTCCACCTTCCCCGCTCCACAGCCAACTGCTCTCTCTGCCTCTTGTTATTTGTTTCATGCCAGGACAACTTGGCTCTGTCCCACAACTAGCAGAACCTGATCGGGAGGTCAGAATTCCACCTCGCCAGCAGTCACACCTTTCTGTGTCACACACTGGAGCGCACAGGCAAAGACTAAGCCTCCTCGAGTCGTAGAGAGAGGGGGAGAGGGAGGGAGGGGGGAGAGAGAGAAATGTTCCTGAGTCTGCTCACCGAGACGGCACTTTCCTGAGACGGCACTTTCCCAACCTCGGGAAATTTGGGAAGGGAAGAAGGTAGGATTGGGATCTTCCCCCTCCCCCCCAAGTCAACCATGAGCCTGAGGAGGAAGCTGGTGGTGGTGGGAGACGGGGGCTGCGGGAAGACCAGTCTGTTGATCGTGCTGAGTCGCGACGAGTTCCCCGAGGGCTACGTCCCGACGATCTTCGACACGTACGTGGCCGACATCGTGGTGGACGAGAAGCCGGTGGAGCTGGCCCTGTGGGACACGGCCGGCCAGGAGGACTACGACCGCCTGCGACCCCTGTCCTACCCGGACACCCACGTCCTGCTGCTCTGCTTCTCGGTGGACAGCCCCGACTCCCTGTGGAACATCCCCGAGAGGTGGATGCCCGAGGTGCGACACTTCTGCCCCGGGGTGCCCGTGGTGCTGGTGGGCAACAAGAAGGACCTGCGCCAGGACGAGAGGACTCGGCGGGAGCTGGCGAGGAGCAAGAAGGAGCCGGTCCGCTGGGAGGAGGGGCGGGCGGTGGCCGAGAGGATCGGGGCTCACGCTTACCTCGAGTGCTCGGCCAAGACCAAGGACGGGGTGTGGGAGGTCTTCCAGACGGCCACTCGGGCCACCCTCTACACCAAGGAGCCGGGCTGCCTCGACTGCAAATGCACATTGGTGTAGGAGGCAAAGAACCAACTCCCTCATCCGGTTAAGACCTGGATTGTGATGGTGGGATCCATACACTCATCAATCATTGGAGCAGAATTAGACCATTCGGCCCATCCAGTCTACTCCAATGGCCGATCTGTCTTCCCCTCTCAACCCCATTCTCCTGCCTTCTCCCTGCACCTGTACTAATCAAGAAAAATACTCTAGATACTTTGCTTTAAAAATACCTCCAATGACTTGGCCACCACCGACCGCCCTGCGTGGCAATGAATTCCACAGATTCACCACCCTCCGATTCAGGAAATCCCTTCGCATCGCCATTCTAAAGGTACGTCGTTTTATTCTGAAGCCCGAGAGAGGGGGAGAAGAGAAGATCGTTGAAGGGAGCAGAGAGTATTCGGTGTGAAGATAATGATGCCCACCATAGTTCATGGGGCACCAGTCTTGCCCCCCCCCCAAACCACAAGGTTGTGGGTTCAAGCAGGCATGGAAATTGCTCTCAAACATGGGGGGGGGGGGGTCACCATTTCTTGGCGGCCGTGCGCGCATTCGGCCGAGGGTCCTGTGGACGGCATCGGGAGTTGACCTGTTTGGTGACCGACTCCGAACTCCAGCAACAGCAGCTTCATCTGCCCCGAATTGGCCCGTTCGTGGGGGCTTGAACTTCGGGAGCCTCGATCGCCTCAACGCAGCAATTTGACCGCCGGGCCGGGCGATGAAAGGCCCCGCGAACGTGCCGATACAAGCTCCGCTCTATGATCCTTGCTCCACGCACGTCTCCCTCCTCCAATCACCGCGCTCCATACTCAGTCCCACCCCACTAATTCCGCCTCAGACCGACACCTCCCTCCTCCAATCATCGCGCTGAGTCATCATGGCCCTCCCCCTCCCCTCCACTTCCTGCTGACCGACGTCTCTCTCATCCAATCGCCCTCCCTCGATCATCAGTCCCGCCACCACTGTCTCGCGGAAAGCAGAGATTTTTAATAGATTTTTTTCAAACCGAGTTTTAAAATACGGATTACAAAACATGGGGGGGGGGGGGGATTGCCCCCCGCCTCTCAAAACATGGGGGGGGGGGGGAGGACATGTCCCCCCTGTTCACCATGGGATTTCCGCCCCTGCCCCACCTGGGAGACTTAAGCTCAAAATCAATGCTGATTCTTCAATTAGAGGGCAAGGCTCTTTCCCAAACGAGAGAATTAACCACTTGTGAGGTGGATCCGTCACTACTTTGAGGAACAAGGCCGTTCCCTCCAAGCATCTCCACAGAACAATGATTCATCCCAAGCCAATTCTACTTGAAATTGAGTAGGAAAGAACTGCAGATGCTGGTTTAAATCAATGGGAGACACAGTTACTCCAGCACTTTGTGTCTACTTGAAAGTGATACGGATTCTCTGGATATTTATTTCATCTTGTCTATGGGACTCGCTGCACAGAAAATGGCCGCCTTGTTTCTTCAACTTTAAGAGCACTTTAAATTTTCTCAAATGGCGATGAGGGCACTGGACACCATGAGATAGTAGAAATGCAAATATTCCCTTTTGTTTTAGCAAATGCTTCAGGTTATACTTCTTGTGGTTAAAATTGTACTACTGTTAACGCAATAAAATAGTTTGGTATGATGCCAGATTATGTTATTATTCACTTGAAGGACATCTTTTCAAATCAGTACAGTGACTACATTTTCTCTTAAAGAGACAGACCACAGGTAAACGACTATATATTTTTTGCTGTATTACTTCCTTGCCTTTCTCCTTTATATTCTCTAAAGCATAAAAAGTGAAATGTATACTTGCAGTGTCTTATCAAGCACTTAGTCTTGTAAGTAAAGAATGTGGGCAAGATGTAACCAATGGACCTTGGGCAACACTGGCTATTATTACCTATATAAGGTAGTTTTACTGGGCAATTTTAGTTTGTATTTTGATTGGTCAAAAAACGCGCAGTTTCCAGCGGGCAATATTACTTGGTATTTTTCTTCTTCCGGGTTTCGCCATTGACTTTACGTAGAAAAACTGCGGTCAATCACAAAGATGAAATATACTCCAACACGTGTGTAATGCTTGTGAATCTTAGGAATTATTTTAATTTACGTGGGGATAGGTAATAATTATAATATTGACTGGCCTTGAGGGATACACCAGGAAATATTGCCCAAACTGAAATCATATTGCCCGCGTCTTCGAGTCGTTTGGGCAAGATTATATATTATATAAATATTTGTACAATATTAGATTGCATCCCCATTGATAAATGGTGGGTAAAGCCTGTAAGTAGTTAGATTTTAGACTTTAGAGATACAGCGTGGAAACAGGCCCTTCGGCCCACACCCCGTACACTAGCCCCTTCCTACACGCTAGGGACAATGTACACATTTTCCCGAAGCCTTTAATCTACAAACCTGTACGTCTATTAGATTAATTTAGAGATCCAGCACGGGAACAAGCCCATCAGCCCACCAGGTCCGCACCGACCAATGATCCCGGCAATAATTAACACAACTCGACACACACTAGGGACATTTCTTTTACATTTACACATTTATACCAAGCCAATTAACCTACAGACCTGTACCTCTTTGGAGCGTGGGAGGAAACCGGTGCACATGGAGAAATCCCACGCAGTCACAGAGAGAAAGCACAAACTCCCGTAGACAGCACCCGTAGTCAGGATCGAACCCGGGTCTCTGGCGCTGTAAGGCAGCAGCTCTACCGCTGCGCCACCGTGCTGTTCCCCAACTCTCCGCCACCCTCAACAAATAATCCTGAATCCAGGCCCGTATTCGAGTCACATGACCCCTTTGTTACTGCACAGAGGACATCAGGCCGACAGCTTTGAGGGCTGGAGGAATGGAAGCTTACACTCCAGCGGTATGAACATTAACTTCTCTAACTTCAAGTGGCCCTTGCTTTCCCTCTCTCTCCATCCCCTCCCCATTCCCAGTTCTCCCACCAGTCTTACTGTCCCCGACTACATGTTATCTCTGTCCCGCCCACTCCCCTGACATCAGTCTGAGGAAGGGTCTCGACCCGAAACGTCACCCAATCCATCTCTCCAGAGATGCTGCCTGTCCCACCGAGTTACTCCAGCATTTTGTATGTCAATCTTTGAAGGCAGTGGATGCTGGCTTGGTATAAAGACCAATCTCGCATGAAGGAGTGAACAGTATGGGGAGGAAATGGAGGTAACAGTCTCTGCATGGGGCAGGGGGAGGGGGTGTATGATGAGGGGGAACTCGGAGGGAAGAGCAACACCAAGTGAAGCTACGAGAGGTGTGATGTATATGTAATGTTATATGTAACATAAATGCCAGTGCCCCTTGAGGCCAAAAGCAGAAGCTGGCAAATGTACCTGTGCCTCGTGACTGAGGTCAAGTGACCTTCCGGGAGTTTCAGCAATTGCAGATTAAACCTTTCCTACAAGATGTCAGACATGTATTCATTGTGCTAGTCACAACAAGGTCTTAAGGAAGACATTACATGGTGTCAGAAGTGCCTCAGTCACGAGGCACAGGTACATTTGCCAGCTTCTGCCTTTGGCCTCAAGGGGCACTGGCATTTACATTACATATACATCACATCTCCCCCTTCACTGTAATTACATCACATCTCCCCCTTCACTTTAATTACATCACATCTCCCCCTTCACTGTAATTACATCACATCTCCCCCTTCACTAATTACATCACAAGAGGGATACACTGAACAAGGGTGGTGGCTGCTCCTCTGATTTTCTTTACTGGTGAGTAGGGTTGCCAACTTTTTCACTCCCAAATAAGGGACAAAAGGTCAAAATAAGTGACAAATTCCCGACGGCAATCTGTTGACCGACTGGGCCGTGGCTGGGTGAATGATGAGTTGGGCCCGGGTGCCGGACTGCACACAAAGCCCAGCCGGCGGGCCAGCTGAGGAGTTTTGATCTGGCGCCCCATCCAACTCACGAAGCGATGATCGGCCATGAGAAGGAGGGGTGGTGGTGGTGTCGGCGGTAAGCGAAGGTCCGAAGCTCGGACAGCTGGCCGGGCTGCCGACCGACCGACGTGGCCACGGGCGAGGCTCTGCTGCTGCACTCCATGGGCTGCGCTACGTCGGGACGGGTGAGGCGGGGCCGGAATCGGCGCTCCGACCCGACAGTCCCCTCGACCCGAGAAGTAGCAGTCAAATACTGGACAAGGGCGGTCCCGTATGGGACAAACCAATTTAGCCCAATATACGGGATGTCCCGGCTAATATGGGACAGTTGTCAACCAAACCGGTGAGGCTGGCATTGGTGGATGTACAGTGGGCTTTGTTCAGCAGTAAAAGTGTGGGCCGAGCAGAGGGAGACGACAGGGGGGGGGGGGTGGGGGGGAGGGTGAGTGTGGGGCGAAGAGCAGAGAGTTATGGTGCAGAATGACGTGGTCTTATGTTGACTAAGCACTCCCTCCTCTTAAATAGGGAGCGGCACGAGTTAATGATTAGCCTGTTTACTTTACAGGGATTATGTCATGGATAACAATATTCACTGGAAAGTTTCACTGTCGATGTAGACTCATGAAGACTCACGGGTTCACAAGTGAGAGGAGTAGAATTAGGCCACTCGGCCCATCGAGTCTACTCCGCCATTCAATCATGGCTGATCTCTGCCACCTAATCTCATTTTCCTGCCTTCTCCCCATAACCCTTGACACCCGTTCTAATCAAGAGCCTATCTATCTCTGCCATAAAAATATCCACTGACTTGGCCTCCACAGCCCTCGGCAGCAATTAACTACCCTCTGACTAAAGAAGTTCCTCCTCACCTCCTTTCTAAAAGAGTGCCCAGGTGAAGCCACACAGTCCTTTATTTGTCCTCTGCAAACATTGTGAACAGGAGCAATTAAATACAATACAATACTGTTTATTGTCATTTGAACCTCATTGAGGTTCAAACGAAATATTTGGTTTCTGCAGTCATAGAAACAAATGAACCAAGACACAACACAATTGACACAAACATCCGTCACAGCGAATCTCCTCCTCACTGTGATGGAAGGCAAAGTCTTATCTCTCCCCTGCTCTCCCCATTCTCCTCCCGATGTGAGAGTCAAAGCCCCCGGCGGGCGATGGTAAGTAAGTCCCGCGACCATTCAGGCCGTGCCGGGCGATGCAAGGCCGCGCTCCGAGTCTTCATGTTGGAGCCCCCGGCGGGCGATGGCAAGTCCCGCAGCCGTTAAAGTTGCACCGGGCGATGCAAGGCCGCAGGTCTTGATGTTAGAGCCCCCGGCGGGCGATGGCAAGTCCCGCAGCCGTTAAAGTTGCACCGGGCGATGCAAGGCCGCAGGTCTTGATGTTAGAGCCCCCGGCGGGCGATGGCAAGCCCCGCGGCCATTAAAGCCGCGCCGGGCGATGCAAGGCCCCGCTCCGGGTATTCTTACTTGCTGTAGTTTTACAGGTCGATTGGATGCAACGATAACACAAAAAAGCAATAATCTCTAGGTTATTCTAAACAAGTCTATGATAGTGCAGAGACCAAAGTGCACGGAACAACAATAGTGGTGCAAAGTCCGTAATGGTTTAGAGGTGTGTAGGATTGTGGTCAGATTTGTGCAATGGTGGTTCAGGAATCTGGGCGGAAGCTGGTCTTGAACTTGGAGTTAACACATTCTCCTGTACCTCCTTCCTGATGGTCGCTGTGAGAAGAGAACATGGCTAGGGTGGAAGAAACAGAGCACTGCAGGGAGAGTCATAGAGTCACACACATTAGAAACAGGCCCTTTGGCCATGCCGACCAACATGCCCCATCTACCTAGTTGCACCTGCCTGCGTTTGGCCCATATCCTTCTAAGCCTATCCTATGCAGATGCTGGTTGAGGCAAATCTGCACCAAGGCAAATTCCTTGTATGTGAATACATGGCCAATAAACGTACTTACTTACTTAACCTGTTCACTGCCAACTTTTGTTGCTCCATTGGCCATGACCCTAGTCTACTCAGGAGCGGCACTGGACAGGTTAATACACAAATGGACACAAAGTACTGGAGTAACTCAGCGGGTCAGGCAGCAGCTCCGGAGAACACGGATTGGTGACGCTTTGGTCAGGGTGTTGTGATTGTATTTTTTTTATTATATTAGCTGCCGACCTGAGGCATGGGGGGTATTTATAGGATCTGGTCCAGAATTGCAACAGATTCTCGCTCACCATCCATTTCAAATAATGAAGCCTCACTGCGTCCATCTTCAATGCAATTCAGCAACTTCCATGAAATACACTGCTCAGTGTAAGCAAGCACAATCTTCCAAAATCTGGTCTTAAAATCTCAGAACTACTGAAGATTCCCCCAATTTTGTCCCCCAATACATATCTCTCGGCTTACATCTATCCGGAATCCATCTATGTGTTAGTTTAAAGGTAGACAAAAGTGCTGGAGAAACTCAGCGGGTGAGGCAGCATCTATGGAGCGAAGGAATAGGTAACGTTTCGGGTCGAGACCCATAGATGCTGCCTCACCCGCTGAGTTTCTCCAGCATTTCTTGTCTACCTACAATTTTTCCAGCATCTGCAGTTCTTTCTTAAACATATGTATTCGTTTAGTTTAGTTTAGAGTTACAGCGCGAAACAGGCCCTTCAGCCCGTCAAGTCCGCACTGACCAGCGATCCCTGCACACTATGTTCAAGAAAGAACTGCAGATGCGGGAAAAATCGAAGGTAGACAAAAATGCTGGAGAAACTCAGCGGGTGAGGCAGCACCGATGGAGCGAAGGAAATGGTGACGTTTCGGGCCTCATTCCTTGCTCCATTGGCAATATTCTACTGGATTGTTTGTAAGGAAAGAGCTTCACTGTGTGTTTGCACGTGCGATAATAAAAACACCATGTAATGTACGTAGCGGGTACGTAGGACCTCGTGGATGTCACGTGGCGGCTCGTACGAGTAACGGGGTAGGTACTCGGGAAATCCGGTAAACGCGTGACGTTTTTTTCAACACTGTGAAAAATGTCCACGAGTAAAAAAATACTCGTGATGAAAAAAATTGTTACTTTTTACTCGTACGAACTGCTACCTACCCGCTACGTACATCACACGAGCTCGAATCAGGGGAGAACTCGGAGAACTCTTGAATTACCTTGTACAGTGGGACAGGCCCTTAAAACGCCTCCAAACTTGGAACTGTGTCCCAGTATAAATCATCGCCCCAGCCGTTCCCTTTCCCCAGTATCAATCATGTCACACCATGGAACCATCCCCACTATTAATCATCGGGCAACCAAACACCAACGTAAACCATCTTTCATGACAGGCCTGCACTCGTTTGTGAACAGTTTTTTCCAATTTTTGTGGAAGTAAAGTATCTCTTTTTAATTCTCTTTTGAAAGTGACAAATGAATCGGCCTCCGTTCATCTTCCCAGGTCAAAAGAGTTTGATGTGCAATGTGTGCCTTATTGAAATTATTCATGACTATCTGACCTCCAGCTGCCCGACATCCCGAACAGTCTCTCATATTTCTTTGTCAAGCCCCTCCGTAATTGGGAATTTGGAATATCTCAATTCACTATCATTTAACTTTTGGGAATGGCACGGTGGCAGAGGGGTAGAGTTGCTGCCTTACAGCGCCAGAGACCCGGGTTCGAATCTGACTACTACCTGGTGCTGTCTGTACGGAGTTTGTACGTTCTCCCCATGACTTGCGTAGGTTTTCTCCGAGATCTTCGGTTTCCTCCCACACTCGAAAGACGTACGGGTTTGTAGGTTCATTGGCTTGGCATAATTGTAAAATTGTCCCTAGTGTGTGTGGGATACTGTTAAGGGCCTGGCCCACTTGGCCGATTTTTTCGGCGACTGCCAGCGTCATATCAGTGTCGCCAAAATATTTTGAACATTTCAAAATCCAGCGGCGACAAAAAAATGTCGTAACACTTGAAAAAACACCGCGCGTCATATGTCATCACGTGGCGTCAATCGTCATCACGCCGCATATTTTCCGGTGACCTGATACGTCAGTCAATGATGCCGGCAGTCGCCGAAAAAAATCGCCATGTGGGACAGGCCCTTAAATGTGCGGGGATTGCTGGTCGGTGAGCCGAAGGGCCTGATTCCACACTGTACCTGTAAACTACACTAACCTATCCTCCAAAGAAGTTATTATATTCATCAGCTATATATATATATTTCTCAGACAAGTAATCCAGTTCCTCCGGTCTTTCTTCATTCCATCCCATGCTGTTACCATTGGAAATATTTTCTCCGCACCCGCCCGCAGTCCATGAGGTCCTTCGGTTTCGCCTGAAATTGGGCACAAAATTCCACCCGAGGGGACTGGCATTCGCCCTTGAACATGGATTTGGGAGGAATTTTTTTTCCCTCCATAAAGGGACTATCCCACTTGGACGACCTAAGCCGCGGACCATTAGAGAGCCCCTGGCTCTGTGCTGGAGTAATAAAGGCACTAAACACAACCTCTCTGGGTGTGGACTTGGAACCTGTTTTCCGCTCTGTTCATATCATTGTGACGTTCGGTGTCTGGGCATAGTAGCTACTTGGAGACACAGGAGACGTCAGACACTGGAATGTTGAGCAAAAGACAAGGTTCTTCTTGGTTCTTGGTTACTTGGTCCTCCAAAATATTCCAACTGGAATTTAAACTAGAGGTAGTGAAGGGAGGGGTTTAGCCAGAGAGGGTTATTGGGAAGAAAGTGCCACTTTAAATTTAGTTGCATCTGGCTGGGCAACCGTGGTTTGGTGGAGATTATTCCAAGCTTTAATAGTGCGTGGGAAGAACGAATTGCTGTACACAGGTGCTGGAAAAACTCAGCAGGTCGGGCAGCATCTGTGGAAGTAAATGGACAAATGATGTTTCAAGCCGGGAATAGACACAAAAATCTGGAGTAGCGCAGCGGGACAGGCAGCATCTCTACAGAGAAGGAATCGGTGACGTTTCGGGTCGAGGCCCTTCTTCAGACTGGAGGGATAAGTGAAACGAGAGATGGAGGCGATGATGTAGAGAGATACAGAACAAATGAATGAATGATATGCAAAAAAGTAACGATGATAAAAGGAACAGCCCATTGTTAGCTGTTTGTTGGGTGAGAACGAGACACTGGTGCGACTTGGGTGGGGAAGGAATGGAGAGAGAGGGAATGTTGTGGTTACCTGAAGTTAGAGAACCTGGATCCTACTTCAGACTGAAGAACGCTGCTGACCTGAAATGTTGTTTGTCCATTTCCCACCGCAGATGCTGCCTGATCCATTGAGTTCTTCCAGCACTTTCTTTTATATTTACAGCTGTGCAGGTAGCAACAACTGAGGGCATAGGTTTAGGATAACAGGATAGCGATTGAAGGGGATCAGAGGACGTATATATTTTCACCCAGAGGGTGAAACCTTGGACACACTGCCTGAGGTGGTGGTGGTGGGGGAAGCAGATCTCATCAAATCAGGAAGAGATACATAGATGAGAACTTGAATTATCTGTGATTCCTGTTGCTCCCCTGGTCTCCAACCATGTGCTGACCAAGACTCGTTACACAATCCAACCCCCTTACCTGGATCCACCTATCACTTGTCAGGCTTTGTTCACCCTCCTCCCCCTCCCCTCATCACCCCCTCCCCCTCCCCTCATCACCACCTCTCTTTGTTCAGCTTTCATTCCCCTAATTAAACATTTTTCACACAGGGAGTGGTGAATCTCTGGAATTCTCTGCCACAGAAGGTAGTTGAGGCCAGTTCATTGCCTATATTTAAGAGGGAGTTAGATGTGGCCCTTGTGGCTAAAGGGATCAGGGGGTATGGAGAGAAGGCAGGTACAGGATACTGAGTTGGCTGATCAGCCATGATCATATTGAATGGCGGTGCAGGCTCGAAGGGCCGAATGGCCTCCTGCACCTATTTTCTATTTCTATGTTCACTACAATAAGTCTGAAGAGGGATCCCGACTTGAATCATTGCCTGTCCATTCCTTGCCCAGATGCTGCCTGATTCATTGAGTTGGTCCAGCATTTTGTATTTTGCTCATTCGCTGTTCCTCATGTCTCCATCTTGCCTGTATCCAGAGGTGCCTCAGATCGGCAGAATGACACCAAACAGTGTTGTAAACCTTTGTGACGTACGCAGGTGTATGACATCTGAAGAAGAGCCAATCCATATGGGTCATGGCATATGATGTGTGTTTGACAGCACAGGGCCTCGACTGGCTGGAGTTTAGGTGAGGAGGAACTTCTTTAGTCGGAGGGTAGATAATCTGTGGAACTCATTGCCGGAGAGGGCAATGGTTAGTCAGTGGATAATTTTAAGGCAGAGATAGACAAATGTGTGATTAAAATGGGTGTCAAGGGTTGTGGGGGAGAAGGCAGAAAAATGGGATTAGGAGGCAGAGATCAGCCATGATTGAATGGCGCAGTAGACTCGATGGGCCGAATGGCCTAATTCTACTCCTATAACTTGTGAACCCGAAACTTCGACCTATCCTTGTTCTCTAGGAATGCTGCTTGACCCGCTGAGTTACGCCAGCATTTTGTGTCTACCTATGATATCAACTGCTGGAGTTCCTGCTTGCTAACCATTTTAACCCCCATTCCCATACTGACCCTTCTGTCCTGGACCTCCCCCCCATTGGCAGAGTGAGGCCACTCACAAATTGGAGGAACTAGAGGAGCCTCATGTTCCAATTGGGCTGCTTACTTCCCAAAGGCATTAACTTTGAATTCTCTATTTTTGGTAAACAACCTCCCGTCCTTTATTCCCCCTCCTTTCCCTGTCCCCCACCTGATTCAGGCCCATTTCTCCCTTTCCCACTGTCCTCTGTCCTTCCTCTGGCTTCACAATTAATGCCTCTTCTATCCCTATCTCCTTATCTCACAATGTTTATCCTTTTATCTTGGGCCTTTGTCCAACCATCTGCCAATGTAAACCTCCCCCCCCCCCCCCCCCCCCCCCCCTCCTCACCTGTATCCACCTATCACTCACCAGGCTTTGTCCCATCCCCATCTCTCTTCCAGCTTCCTTCCTGCAGCCCCACTCAGTGTCAAGAAGGGTCCCGACCAGAAACCTCGCCTATCCACGTGCTCCAGAGCGGCTGCTTGACCCGCTGAGCTACTCCAGCACCTTGTGTCTTCCTCGATATCAAACAGTGCGATGGATGAAAGGGCTTTACAGAGCTTAAAGCATGCGAGGCCAAGCAGGCCTTTGCATCTTTCAGCTCTCTGAACCTATTAAGACAGAAGCAAAAGCAGAAAGACGACACAGCACAAACAAGTGGGGGAAGTCAGAACAACAGGGGCAATCAGCTGAGAAAGAAAGGAAATGAGTTGACAGGAAATGATGCAGGGAGGAACTGCAGATGCTGGTTTAAACCGAAGATAGGCGCAAAACGCTGGAGTAACTCAGCGGGGCAGGGAGCATCTCTGGAGAAAATGAATACGTGATGTTTTGGGTCGAGACACTTCTTCAGACCTTCCTGAAGAAGGGAAAGGTCTCGACCCGAAACGTCACCTATCCCTTTTCTCCAGAGATGCTGCCTGACCCACTGAGTTACTCCAGCATGTTGTGTCTGACAGGAAATAAATTTAGACAGTATGCATTGCTGAGACATCAAGGCACATTTGTCCATTCAATAACATCGCAGCGTTTTTAAGGCAACAAATAATGAACAATTTGCAAATGATGGTGGTGCATTTATATTTTATAAGTAGCGGCATTGTAAAAAATTTGCAAAATCTTTGATTCATCTTTTTCGCCTTTATTTTTATTGTTGACACTCAGTTTCCTGTCCGCCACAAACACGGATTATTGCTGGTTCCTTGTTCCAAAGGTGCTGCTACTCAAAACATTCTCTCCCCCGTTGCCTATTGCTCTTATGCAGGGCATCATCAAAATATTTGACCGCATAGGCCTCCTCGCTGGAGCACCATCACAGTAAACAAAGGCCCAGTCGGCACAGAAGACGCACAGCATCATCAGTCAATCAAACTTTATTGTCATTTAGAAATACATATATATTTGCAATTCCAAACGAAATTCCGTTGCATTTGGCTCCCCGTGCAACACAATAATAAACAGAAGGATAAAATGGATAAAAAGATAAAATAGACAATGGTGGCAGCCCATTACATGGCATTCAGGAGTCTGATGGCTCGGGGGAAGAAGCTGTTGCAGAACCTTGATGTTCTGCTCCTTATGCTACGATGTCTTTTGCCCGAGGGCAGCAGAGTGAACAGTCCATGATGGAGATGTGTGGGGTCCTTTATAATACTGTTGGCCTTAGACACGCAACATTTGCTCGCAATGTCCCTGATTGAGGGGGAGAGAAGTCCCGATGATTTTTTCAGCCGTCCTCACCACTCTTTGCATGGTCTTCCAGTTGAAGGGTTTACAGTCCCCAAACCAGACAGAGATGCAGCTGGTCAGAATACTCTCTGTGGTGCCCCTGTAGAAAATGGTGAGGACGGGATGGGGGAGGTGAGCTCTTCTCAGATCCGGCGCAGAAAGTGCAACCGCTGCCGCGCTCTCTTAACTATTGATGAGATGTTATTTGACCAGGTCAGACTGTTAGTGATCTGCACCCCCAGGACCTTAGTGCTGGGGGGGAGGCAGCATCTCTGCAGACAAGGGACCGGTGACGTTTCGGGTTGAGAAGCTTCTTCAGACTGACCGAAACGTTGCCCATTCCTTCTCTCCAGAGATGCACAGAGTTGTGAATGTGTGGAATTCTCTGCCACGGAAGACAGTGGACAAAGGACAAAGGACAAAGGACATTTATTATCACGTACACCAATTGGTGCAGTGAAATTTGACTTGCCAATGCAGCACATGAATAAAGATAATACACAACACTAGAGTATTTAACAATAAACATGAAAACATCCCCCCACAATGGTTCCCACTGTGGGGGAAGGCAGCAAAGTCCAGTCCCTTCCCCAGTTCACCCATAGTCGGGCCTATTGAGGCCTCCGCAGTCGCTGTTACGGCAGCCCGATGCTTCAGGCCCTCTCGCTGGAATGATGGAGCTCTGGCGTCGGGTGAACAATCTCAGCGGCTCGGAGTGTCTGGAGCGGCCGCTTCCTCCCCGGAGTTCGCAGCTCCTGTAATCTACGGGCCGCGCTCCGACAGGTGACCTCCGTGAGATCCCAGGCTCCGCGGTTTTTAAAGCTCACCGCCGCCCGCCCGCAGCTGGAAGCTCCACAGACCGCAGCTCCGCGATGTTGCGGTCGGCGGTCCCAGCCCTGTGGAGCTCCACCGCACGGCGACCCGGGCAAGGCATCGCCCGCTCCACGATGGCACCCCAGCGCTGTGTATCGCCGCCGAAGCTGAAGTCCTGGCCGGTCCCGGCAGGAAACGCTGCTCCAGGCTGCCGGTAGGCCGCGAGGAAGGGGCGAAGATACGGCCTGGAGAAAATCCGCTTCCCCGACCAGATAGGTACTGAGAAAAATAGTTTCCCCCTTCCCCCCCCCCCCCACCCCCTACATAAAAAGACTAAAAGACCTCCAAAAACAAACACTTTAACTAACTAAAAATAATAAAAAGAATGAAAAGACTAACAGCTGCTGGCGGGGCAGCCATACTCGACGGCGCCCCCTACAGCGAACGGGCCAATTCACCGGATGTTTTCAAGAGTTATAATTAGCTCTTAGGGCTAACGGAATCAAGGGATATGGGGGAAAAAGCAGGAACGAGGGGTACTGATTTTGGATGATCGGCCATGATCATATTGAATGGCGGTGCTGGCTCAAAGGGTCGAATGGCCTACTCCTGCACCTATTTTCTATGTTTCTATGTATCTATGCCTGTCCCGCTGAATTACTCCAGCATCTTGTGTCTATCTTCCGTGTAAACCAGCGTCTGCAGTTCCTTCCGACACATCCCACCTGCACTCTCAGGCACATGTACAGAATGATTAGTATGGGTGTCGGGGGTTACAGGGAGAAGGCAGGAGAATGGGGCTGAGAGGGAAAGATAGATCTGCCATGATTGAATGGCGGAGTAGACTTGATGAGCTGAATGGCCTAATTTTGCTCCTATAACTAATTAACTTATGAATAAGGGTCCCAACTGGAATTATTGCCTATCCATGTTCTCCACAGATGTTGCCTGACCCACTGAGTTACTCCAGCGCTCTGTGAAACGTCACCTATCCATGTTCTGCACAGATGGGCCTCGATGGGCCGAATGGCCTAATTCTGCTTCTAAAACATATGAACTTACATAAACAGTTCCAAAGCAGAATTGTCCCTGGAATCTGGGCCAATATCTCAGCCTCAATCAACCTCACTAAAACAAATAATCTTATCTCGATGGAGACACAAGGAACTGCAGGTGTTGGAATCTTGAAAAAAAACACAAAATGCTGGAGTAACTCAACGAACGGGGCAAACAGCATCTGTGGAGGGAATGGACGGATGACTTTTTGGGTCAGACCCTTTCATAAGTGATATCAGCAGGATTAGGCCATTCAGACCGTCAAGTCTACTCCGCCATTCAATCACGGCTGATCTGTCTTTCCCTCGTAACCTCATTCTCCTGCCTTCTCCTCATAACCCCCGACACCCGAACTAATCAAGAATCTATCCATCTCTGCCTTAAAAATATCCACTGACTTGACCTACACAGCCTTCTGTGGCAAACAATTTCCACAGATTCGCCCTTCAGACTAATTGAGATGTTGCCACATTCATATTTGTGAGACTACTACTGTAACTGTGTTTCAAAAGTACTTCATTGGATTAAAATGCCTTGGAATGACCCGACAGGAAGATCATTGGTGTGATATATATGCAAATCATTCTGTCCTCATCCAATTCCCACAAATTGCACTTGCTGCTAAGGTCACTAGGTGGAGATGAAAGGCAGAAATGGCAGCTAATACCATGTTCACTCAAGTGGAGCTTCTGTGGTGAAAGTCCTCATTTGGAATGAAGGTGGAGTTTGGCAAAGGATGTTCTACTCCATGTGCCAACAATCTTTGGCATCAACCCGAGAGATATTTGACACTGACAGCGCAGGTCTGCAGCTCGTCCAATGGGTCCCAACGCAGGCACTCAGTCGGGTAAACAAACCAGGCCAACTCCAGGTGGTGAGAGAGGGCAGCAGTCTGAGGAAGGGTCTCAACCTGAAACGTCCAGAGATGCTACCTGCCCCACTGAGTTACTCCGGCATTTTGTATCTATCTTCAGGAAAATCTCAGGCGGGTTCGATTTACAGTTCTGGTGAACAGATTAATATTCTCAACTGGAGCACAAGTAGGGATGCTGGAACAGGGACTCAGAGCTCAGCGTTTTGCATATTCCACAAGCATTGCCACTTTTCATTTCACTGCGCATCTCGTATGTGTATATGACGAATAAACGTGACTTGACTTGACTTGAGCTGGACTGATGCAAGGGGGTCAATTATTGGCCGGGGAACTGTGATGCTGGAACAGGGACTGCTATTGGCCAGAACACCTAGCGTTGGAGGGGAAGAATTAGGCGCCGCGCGGCGGTAGAGTTGCTGCCTCACGGCGCCAGAGACCCCGGTTCGAACCTGACCACGGGTGCTGTCTGCACGTGATCTGCGTGAGTTTTCTCCAGGTGCTCCGGTTTCCTCCCACACTCCAAAGACGTGTGGGTTTGTAGGTTAATTGGCTTTGGTAAAATTGTAAATTGTCCCTGGTGTGTGTAGGATAGTGTTAATGAGTGGAGATCGCAGGTCGGCGCAGACTCGGTGGGCCGAAGGGTCTGTTTCAGTGCTGTATCTCTGAACTAAAACTAAAACTTAACTAATTAGACTCTGCTCCAGACACAGCTCACTACTGATGGTTGTAAGTGTGGACATGAGAGCTGGTCTTTAGTGGTCCCGTCTGCCTACTCCACCCCACCCCACATTCTTGTTGGATGATTAAAGACAAATTATAATTATAAGATTGTGAAGCGAGTAAAGAACTTCATAAGCCATGAAATACTACAGAGGGGTAGTTTTTTAATTTAGTTCAGTTTAGAAATACAGCGCAGTAACAGGTCCTTCAGCCCACCGAGGATAGTGCTAGTGTACCGATGCTCGCTGTCCGGCACAGGCTCATTGGGGCGAAGGGCCTGTGTCCGTACTGTATCTCTAATCTAATCTGTGCCCGTCGCCCCCACATATTCTACCTTGGCATAGAACCACCTCCTGTCTCATGCCAGCTGGAAACCTTCAGTCTCAACCCATCCAGAATAGAACTTCAGTGGCCACAAATGAGTAGCCACCTTCAAGTAAACAAATGGCAGGTTCTTAAGGTCAAAGACGTCTCACAGAATGGGTAATAATTAACACAGAACAGTTGCTCAATACAGCAACCAGAAAGGATTCAGGGGACCTGAACAAAGAGCAAAGCATGTTAACATAATCTATAGAAGCAAGGAATTACAGATGCTAGTTTACACAAATGGACACAAAGTGCTGGAGTAACTCAGTTGGTCAGACTGCACCTCTGTAAAACATGGGTAGGTGACAGTTTGGGTCAGGACCCGTCTTCATTCATGTTTTAATATAAATTAACACTGCATTGTGCAGTAAACAGATCAAAACTGAATGGGTTCCGCTCTCCTCAACGTCCCGACTCCTCACACTGCTAGGAGACAGGATTCCCGATACTGTGCACGCTCTGGGTCTAGCCTTTTCTGTCGGGAAGGATGAAAGTGAAAGGAGGCAATCATTTTATGAAATGAGGAGACATGTGTCAGGGGTGATGGGGAGAAGGTAGGGGAATGGAGTTAAGAGGGAGAGATAGATCAGCCATGATTGAATGACGGAGTAGACTTGATGGGCCGAATGGCCTAATTCAATTCCTATAACTTATGAACAGGGTGTGCAATCCCTGAGACTCTCCGGCTTGCTGGAAAGGGACTTCATTCTAAGTGGCACAGCGGGTAGAGCTGCTGCCTCTCAGCGCCAGAGACCCGGGTTGGATCCTGACCTCAGGTGCTCTCTGTAAGGAGTTTGCACCTTCTCTCTGTGACTACATGGATTTCCTCCAGGTGCTCCGGTTTCTTCCCGCGTCCGAAAGACGTACGGGTTCGTCGGTTAATTGGCCTCTGTAAATCTCCTAATTCTGCTCCCATCACATGATCTTATGAGTCATCAAATCAAAGGACAAGGGGCGGCACGGTGGCGCAGCGGTAGAGTCGCTGCCTCACAGCGCCAGAGACCCCGGTTCGATCCTGACTACGGGTGCTGTCTGTGCGGAGTTTGTACGTTCTCCCCGTGATCTGCGTGGGTTTTCTCCGGGCGCTCCGGTTTCCTCCCACACTCCAAAGACGTGTGGTTTTGTAGATTAATTGGTTTCTGTAAATTGTCGCTGGTGTGTAGGAGATCGATGGGCGGAGTGTTCAGTTGGGTGAACGGCCTGTTTCCAGGCTGCATCTCTAAACTAAACTAAACTACTCCCTTCACAGAGAAGGTGATGGCCCCCATCTTCTCAAGGGTAGGTCAGGGTGGGCGACAGATGATGACATCCACATCGCAAAAATAATTTTATTAAAAAGCACATCGCATTCTTTTGGAAGAATTTAATGGTTTCTTCGATTTAGTTCTGATTCAGTTTATGTTTAGTTTAGTTTAGAGATGCACCGTTGAAACAGGCTCTTAGGCCGACCGGGTCGGCGCCGACTAGCGATCCCCGCACATTAACACTATCTTGCACACACTAGGGACGATTTTTACATTTACCAAGTCATTTAACTTAAATACCTGCTTGGAGTGCGGGAGGAAACCGAAGATCTCGGAGAAAACCAGCGCAGGTCATGGGGGGGAACGTAAGAACTCCGTACAGACTGCACCCGTAGTCAGGATCGAACCCGGGTCTCCAGCGCTGCATTTGCTGTAAGGCAGCTACTCTACCGCTGCGCCACCCTGCCGCCCAAAATTCATGCTGATGCCCAGGTTTGGTCCATTTTTCTCACCATCGCTCCCTCTTCTCATGTCTGGCTTCCTGCCCTTGCTTGGCAGGAAGTTGAAGCACGCTTCCAGACAGCAATCCCACTTTGATCTCAGCCCTATTGTCCGTTATGTTCAGCCACACAGCTCCTCAATGGGAGAATGGTCAGAGAGTCAGCGAGTACAGAAACAGGCCCTTTGGCCCATCCATGCCGACCAAGATGCCCCATCCGAGCAAGTCCCATTTTCCCGCGTTTGGCTCATGTCATAAGGTCATAAGTGATAGGAGTAGGGTTAGGACACTCGGCCCATCAAGTCTACTCCGCCATTCAATCATGGCTGATCTATCTCTCCCTCCTAACCCCATTCCCCTGCCTTCTCCCCATAACCTCTGACACTTGTACTAATCACAAATGTATCTACAGTGGCTTGTAAAAGTATTCATACCCCTTGAACTTTTCCACATTTTGTCATGTTACAACCACAAACGTAAATATATTTTATCGGGATTTTATGTGATAGACCAACACAAAGTGGTGAATAATTGTGAAGTGGAAGGAAAATGATACATGGTTTACAAATAAAAAACTGAAAAGTGTGGCGTGCAAAAGTATTCAGCCCCCTTTACTCTGATAACCCCACATAAAATCCAGTGCAACCAATTGCCTTCAGAAGTCACCTAATTAGTAAATAGCGTCCACTTGTGTGTAATCTAATCTCAGTATAAATACTGTTGTTCTGTGAAGGCCTCAGAGGTTTGTTAGAGAACATTAGTGAACAAACAGCATCATGAAGCACAAGGAACACACCAGACAGGTCAGGGATAAAGTTGTGGAGAAGTTTAAAGCAGGGTTAGGTTATAAAAAAATATCCCAAGCTTTGACCATCTCACAGAGCACTGTTCAATCCATCGTCCGAAAATGGAAAGAGTATGGCACAACTGCAAACCTACCCAAGACATGGCCGTCCACCTAAACTGACAGGCCGGGCAAGGAGAGCATTGATCAGAGAAGCAGCCAAGAGGCCCATGGTAACTCTGGAGGAGCTGCAGAGATCCACAGCTCAGGTGGGAGAATCTGTCCACAGGACAACTATTAGTCGTACACTTCACAAATCGGGCCTTTATGGAAGAGTGGCAAGAAGAAAGCCATTGTTGAAACAAAGCCATAAGAAGTTCAAATTTGCAGTTTGCCACAAGCCATGTGGGGGACACAGCAAACATGTGGAGGAAGGTGCTCTGGTCTGATGAGACCAAAATTGAAGTTTTTGGCCTAAATGCAAAACGCTATGTGTGTTGGAAAACTAACACTGCACATCACCCTGAACACACCATCCCACTGTGAAACATGGTGGTGGCAGCATCATGCTGTGGGGATGCTTTTCTTCAGCAGGGACAGGGAAGCTGGTCAGAGTTGATGGGAAGATGGATGGAGCCAAATACACGGCAATCTTGGAAGAAAACCTGTTAGAGTCTGCAAAAGACTTGAGACTGGGGCGGAGGTTCACCTTCCAGCAGGACAACGACCCTAAACATACAGCCAGAGCTGCAATGGAATGGTTTATATCAAAGCATATTCATGTGTTAGAATGGCCCAGTCAAAGTCCAGACCTAAATCCAATTGAGAATCTCTGGCAAGACTTGAAAATTGCTGTTCACAGACGCTCTCCATCCAATCTGACTGAGCTGAGCTATTTTGCAAAGAAAAATGGGCAAAAATTTCAATCTCTAGATGTGCAAAGCTGGTAGAGACATACCCCAAAAAACTTACAGCTATAATTGCAGCGAAAGGTGGTTCTACAATGTATTGACTCCGGGGGGCTGAATACTTTTGCACGCCACACTTTTCAGTTTTTTATTTGTAATAAAATTTGGAAACCATGTATCATTTTCCTTCCACTTCACAATTATGCGCCACTTTGTGTTGGTCTATCACATAATATCCCAATAAAATACATTTACGTTTGTGGTTGTAACGTGACAAAATGTGGAAAAGTTCAAGGGGTATGAAAACTTTTGCAAGCCACTGTATCTCTGCCTTAAAAATATCTACTGATTTTGCCTCTACAGCCTTCTGTGGCAAAGAATTCGACCGATTCACCACCTTCTGACTGAATACATTTCTCCTCATCTTCTTCCTCAAAGAATGTCCTTTAATTGTGAGGCTATGACCTCTCGTCCCAGACTCTCCCACTAGTGGAAACAACCTCTCCACATCCAATGTATCCAAGTTTTTCACTATTCTGCAGGAGTCAAGGAAAGAGCGTTCACATCACGGCCCCTTTTCCACCAAACCTTCCACCACCACGCACAAGACATCCGGTGGCGCTGTGGCTAGCTGTCTCCGCCCACGGTCTGGCTGTCCTTTTTTATTTTGTTATGTTTAGAGTGTGTTTTTTTTGGTTTTTCAGTATTTTTTTCGGTATTTTCGCGAGGGGGGGAAGCGGGTAGGGTAAGCAGGAAACTATCCTTCAGTCGCTTCCTGGCGAGGATGCCACTATTCTCCGAGTCGCGTCCTCGCCCCCCCGTGGCCTACCAGCTGGATTGGCTCGGCCTTTCCTGCCGGATCGGACCGGAGCTTCAGCAGCAGCGGCGAGGCGCTGGAAACATCGCGGAGCGGGCGAGGCCTTCCTGGGATCGCCGCTTGGAGCTCCGGAGTGCCGGGCCGCTGCTCCAACATCGCGGAGCTGTGGGTGCGGAGCTCCCAACGCGGGTGGCGCTGACTTTAACATCGCGGAGTCCTGGGACCCTTTGGCGGGGGTCGCCAGCGCGAATCTCCGCCCAGCGCGGCCTGTGGACATCGGGAGCCGCGGACTCTGGTGGAAGGTGGGCGACGAGAGGTTCCCAGCGAGAGGGCCTGAACATCGGGACACCCGTAGCGGCGACTGCAGGGTGCTCGGGAGGCCCCGACCACGGGTGAACATTGGGGAACATCGGCGAGGAGCTTGACTGGACTTTGAGGGTACACAAAAGGCTGGAGAAACTCAGCGGGTGCAGCAGCATCTAAGGAGCGAAGGAGAGAGGCGACGTTTCGGGTCGAGACCCTTCTTCAGACTGGTCAGGGATCAGGGAAACGAGAGATATAGCTATTTTAAGCGGTGGATCTTCCGGAGGATGTTATGTAGTTGGGGTCCGTTGCAGGTCTGGGTGAGTGAGGCCCGAAGTTTCGGGAGAGTCAATGCGAGGTCCTGCTGGTGTCAGCGCATTGCAACCGGGGTGGATCTTAGTGCCCGGTTGGAGAATTGTACAGTGCGGCGGCAGATAGCCAGTCGTTACCGATAGTCTGGCTGGGGTCCGAACTGGGAGGCAGGGAATTGGAGCTGGAATCCACGGGGTATGAGATGGAGGCGCAGGCAAGCCCCAAGGAAGCAGATGTGGCTGTGGTATCGGGTCTGGGTGAGGATGTGGTCGTAGAGTTGGAGGGAAGGGGGTATCACAGAGGGGGAGCAGTTAGAGAGGAGGTTGTGAAACTGTCTCCGTAGGGAGGAGGGGAACTTCTTCAAAGTAGGCATGCCTTGAGGAGATACCCTTATATCTCTCGTTTCCCTGATCCCTGACCAGTCTGAAGAAGGGTCTCGACCCGAAACGTCGCCTATCTCCTTCGCTCCTTAGATGCTGCTGCACCCGCTGAGTTTCTCCAGCTTTTTGTGTACCCTCGATTCTCCAGCATCTGCAGTTCCTTCTTTAAAACTTCTAATCTTTTGTGTGGGCTCGTTAAGAAGAAGCCTATTCTGTACGTTTCAATGAGGTCCCCCCTCATTCTTCGAAATTCCAGCGAGTACAGGCCCAGTGCCGACAAATGCTCATCAATAGGTTAAGCTACTCATTCCTGGAATCATTCTTGTAAACCTCCTCCGGACCCTCTCCAGAACCAGCACATCCTTCCTCGGATATGGTGCCCAGAATCGCTCACAATATTCCAAATGCGGCCTGACCAGCACCTTATAGAGCCTCAGCATTACATCCCTGTTTTTGTATACAAGCCCTCTTGAAATAAATGCTAACATTGAGTTTGGTTTCTTTACTACCGATTTGACTTGCAGATAAACGTTTTGGGAATCCTGCACCAGCACTCCCAGGTCCCTTTGCACGTCCGATTTCTGAATTCTCTCCCCGTTTACAAAATGGTCTACGCCTTTATTCCCATTACCAAATCACACTTTGCGACGCTATATTCCATCTACCACTTCTATGCCCACTCTCCCGACCTGTCCAGGTCCTTCTGCAGAGCCCCTGCTTTCTCTGCACTACCTGCCCGTCCACCTATTTTCGTTCCATCCACAAACTTGGCCACAAAGCCTTCAATCCCCTCGTCCAAAGCATTAATGTGCAACGTGGAGAGTAGCGGCCCCAGCACCGACCGCTGCGGAACTCCTCTCGAAACCCCTGGAAACCTTCTAACCCTTCCTATCCATGTACCTGTCCACGTGCCTTTTGTCATTCTTTGTGTCCTCAAATCACTGCGTTCTATTTACAACTCAAAGCCACTCACTTCTCCTCTTTAAACGGTGCAACGTGAAGCATTTGGACACGTTCGAATCATCCTACCACAACCAGAGAGCAGTGCTGAACTACCATCTACCTCTTTGCTGACCCTTGGACTATCCTTGACTGGACCTTGCTCCCTTGTCACCTTGCACTAAACGTTAGTTGTTGGTTGGATGGTTCAGCCGGGAAGAGACTGTCCCTGAATCTGGAGGTGTTCGTTTTCACACTTCCGTCCCGACTTTAAGTTGTTCCTGACGTGATCACTTAGCGTAATACAGTTCCAACGGCCCACAGCCCCGCTGCCCCACCAGCACAAAACGCTAAGTGATCACGTCAGGAACAACTTAAGGTCACAGGTTCAGGAGACACAATCCAGGTGCATCTCTCACAGCACGGTTTGGGAACAGCCCCATCCACGACTGCAAGAAACTGCAGAAGGTTGCAGACGCAGCCCAGACCATCACGCAAACCAACCTCCTTTCCATTGACTCCATCTACACCTCACGCTACCCCGGCGAGACCACCAGCGAAATCAAGGAAGAGTCTCACCCCCCCCCCCCGGTCACACCCTCTTCTCCCCTCTCCCATCAGGCATGAGGGACGGAAGTGTGAAAACGAGCACCTCCAGATTCAGTGACAGTCTCTTCCCAGCTGAACCATCCAACCAACAACTAGAGAGCGGTCCTGAGCTACTATCTACTGTACCTCATTGGAGAACCTCGGACTATCTTTAATCGTACTACACTGGACTTTATCTTGCAGTAAGTATTATTCCCTTTATCGTGTATCTGTGCACTGTAAATGGCTCGATTGTAATCATGTATAGTCTTTCCACTGACTGGTTAGCACGCAACAAAAGCTTTTCACTGTACCTTGGTGCACGTGACAATAAACTAAACTAAGCATTTTATTCAAAGACATGCCAAATTTCTTTAAACTTCAAGTGAACTAGTTAGAGAGCGGTCCGGAGCTAGATCTTCAGACTCTCGTTAATCTGAATTTATCTTGCACTAAACCGTTACATATGTGCGGAGATATCTACTCAATATAGTATAGTACATTACATTCTTTATCCTGTATCTGTACGCTGTGGACGGTTCGATTGTGATGATGTATAGCCTTTTCACTAACTGGATAGCACGCAACTGAAAAAGTTTTCACTGTGCCTAATAAACTAAACATGTGACAATAAACTAAACGTGGGTGGCACGGTGGTGCAGCAGGTAGAGTTGCTGCCTGACGGCGCCAGAGACCCCAGGTTCGATCCTGACTACGGGCGCTGTCTGTACGGAGTTTGTACGTTCCTCCCGTGACCTGCTGCGTTTTCTCCGGGAACTCCGGTTTCCTCCTGCACTCCAAAGACGTACGGGTTTGTAGGTTAATTGGCGTGGAGCAAATGCAAAAATTGTCTTTGGTGTGTGTGTAGGATAGTGTTAAAGCCCTGTCCCACTGTACGAGTTCATTCACGAGTTCTCCCGAGTTTCCCCTGATTCGAACTCAGAGAATTACGGTAATGGCCGCTCGCAGGTGTTCGGGGCTCTCGTGGACATTTTTCAACATGTTGAAAAATCTTCACGAGTCTTCACGATCTTACCGCGTTTCCCGAGTACCTGCCGTTAGCGTTACAAGCCGCTAAGAGACGTCCCCGAGCTCCAACGTCCCAGCTACGTTCATTCTACGTACTTACCACGAGTTTGATTTTTTTTTTAAACTCGGGAGAGCTCTTGAATTACCACGTACAGTGGGACAGGGCTATTAGTGTGCGGGGATCGCTGGTCGGTGAGGACTCGGTTGGCCGAAGGACCTGTTACTGCACTATATCTCTAAACTAGACACAGGTAAGTAAGTAAGAATGTCTCCAAGTTTTGCATGAAAGCTGATGTGCTTTACTTCAAAGGAGAGCTCTGATCTTCTTAAAGTGAAGGTGTTATTTTTGTTCAGGATTACAAGGTCAGCTTGCCTTTATCTGGTGGGTCCCTTCTGCATAATTCATCCATTTTGTTGCTTTAAGTTTGCAGAGTAATCCCTGCACCAGCTGCCTGGGATCTTGGATTCTCACTCACTGCTTACTATACAAGCAGCAGCATTGGGCTACACAGATCAAAAGAGCTGCATATTTTGACAAAGAGGGTGGTTTGGTGAGAGGGGTGCTATTGATGCAGCGTCTGAACTCAACGCCAGAGAACTTGAGAGGAGAAGGAAAACGTTTGACATGCTTGCTTTTATTGGTCAGGTTACCGAGTACACGATGATACACGCAAAATGCTGGAGTAACTCAGCGGGACAGGCAGCACCTCTGGGGAGAAGGAATGGGTGACGTTTCAGGTCGAGAAGGAGGGTCTCGACCCGAAACGTCACTCATTCCTTCTACGCCAGTTGCACTAGAACTGCCGGCTTGGAAGATGCTGCCTGATCTCTGGGGTTGAAAGTTGAACCGATTTTTTTGAGCCACAGCAAACCTGGTAGAGAACAGAATAGGATACTGGCCGGTGTCAGGGAAGGATAATGTGGTTCCCCTTGTCTATAGGTGAAGGTGGGATCTGTAGTGATGGAGGGTGGGGGAGGAGGGGGGGGGGGGTTCGGGAAAGAGAGGAGGGATGGGTCAACCAATGTTAGTGGCATTCAATGTCCAGGCACCAGCTGCAGGCAAGACTCGCGTAACTGGAACACACGCCATGCCAAGTGCCAACGGGCAAGTAACAAAGAGAGAGAACAAACAACCCAGGAAATGGGCACAAAGCGTTACTCTGAAAGGGAAACATTGAGAGGGGAGATGAGAGAGCAGTTGGATGATGCTTCTTCCTGTGTGGGGAGGACAGTGCCTGGTTTGTTTTACCAAGCGGTGGGTAGTTTTTGCGCTTTCCAGGGTTCACAGCATTCACTGAATACTTCCAGCTGGAGAGGAGCTTTAGGGAAAGCCGCAGTGGAACAGTAACCTCACATCAGGAGGAAGACATCAAGGCAAAGAGACTTAAGGGAACTGGAGAATGCTGTTCCTTTAGCTCAGAATTCCTGCTTAGTTTAGTTTAGAGATACAGCGTGGAAACAGGCCTTTCGGCCCACTGAGTTCGCGGCAACCAGCGATCCCCGCACACTAACACTACCCTACACACACACACACACACACACACACACACACACACACACACACACACACACACACACACACACACACACACACACACACACACACACACACACACGAGACAATTTACATTTACAACAAGACAATTAACCTACAAAACTGTACGTCTACGGATTGTGGGAGGAAACTGGAGCACCCGGAGAAAACCCACGCAGGTCACGGGGAGAACGTACAAACTCCGTACAGTCAGCACCCGTAGTCAGGATCGATCCCAGGTCTTGGCGCTGTAAGGCAGCAACTCTACCGCTGCGCCACCGGTACTGCCCGCTTCTAGGAGATGTCCGGTTTCCTCCTACACTCCGTAAAGATGTACAGGTTTGTAGGTTAATTGGCTTTGGTGAAAAAAAATTGTAATTTGTCCCTCGTGTGTACGATAATGCTAGTGCTAGTCAGGATCGAACCCGGGTCCCTGGCGCTGTGAGGCAGCAACTCTACCGCTGCGCCGCCCGTACTCTGAAGAGAAATTCCAAAAAATAGTTATTGTCAACAGAGTCCAGAGTCACGATGGTGTTATTGTCACATGTCCCGAAACGGAAGAGTGAAGTTCGTACTTGGGGCAGCAGAACCGGTTTGTAAATACAGTACTCATCAGATCATATGATGAACAAAATATTACTCAATAAATAAAAAATCTATATAGTGCAAAAAACGAAAGCAAAACCCAAAGTCCCCAGTGCAACTCAGGTAGTTTGTTGTTTAGTTGGTGTTCGTGGTGTTTAAGTTATTACTTGGTTTTAATGTCCCGACCCGAAATGTCACCTGTTCCTTTTTTCCAGAGAGCAAGTCAAGTTTATTTGTCACATACGCATACGAGATGTGCAGTGAAATTAAAAGTGGCGATGCTTGCGGACTTTGTGCAAAAAACAAGCAAACAAACTACAAACAGAATGGAACAGAATCACACATTCTTTTACATATCACATACTGTGGGAGGAAAGAAAAAGGAAAAAAAAAACAGCAATTTTTAAAAAACAGTAGAATGGTCCAGTGAAGTTAGTCCCTGGTGAGATAGGAGTTTACCGTCCTAATGGCCTCTGGGAAGAAACTCCGTCTCATCCTCTCCGTTCTCACAGCATGGCAACGGAGGCGTTTGCCTGACCGTAGCAGCTGGAACAGTCCGTTGCTGGGGGGGAAGGGGTCCCCCATGATCTTGTTGGCTCTGGAGTTGCACCTCCTGATGTATAGTTCCTGCAGAGGGGCGAGTGTAGTTCCCTTAGTGCGTTCGGCCGAACGTACTACTACTCTCTGCAGAGCCTTCTTGTCCTGGGCAGAGCAGTTCCCAAACCAAATCGTGATGTTTCCGGACAAGATGCTTTCCACAGCCGCAGAGTAGAAGCACTGGAGGATCCTCAGAGACACTCTGCATTTCCTCAATTGCCTGAGGTGGTAAAGGCGCTGCCTTGCCTTACTCACCAGTGCGGCAGCGTGTGATGTCCATGTCAGATCCTCAGAGATGTGGACTCCCAGGTATTTAAAACAGCTCACCCTATCCCACAGTATCCCCATTTACCTTCAATGGTGTGTACGTCCTCAGATGATGTGCCCTCCTAAAGTCCACGATCAGCTCCTTAGTTTTTTGATGTTCAAGAGGAGGCTGTTGTCCTGACACCAGAGTGCCAGATCAGCCACCTCCTCCCGGTAGGCCTTCTCATCGTTGTCTGAGATCAGGCCCACCACCACAGTGTCATCAGCAAACTTGATAATCGAGTTGGAGCTGAACCCAGTCACACAGTCATGTGTGTACAGGGAGTACAATAGGGGGCTGAGGACGCAACCCTTGGGGATCCTGTGCTCAGGGTGAGGGACTTTGATGTATTTCCCCTCATCTTGACTACCTGGGGCCTGGCGGTGAGAAAGTCCAGGACCCAGGCACACAAGGGGGGGTGTTGAGCCCCAATTCCAGCAGCTTCTCGGCCAGTCTGGTGGGGACTATCGTGTTGAAGGCTGAACGTGTTGAAGTCTATGAACAGCATCCTCACGTAGACCCCCCTCCGGCTGTCAAGGTGAGAGAGCGGAGCGCAGAACCTGGGAGACCGCATCGTCCGTGGATCTGTTCGGACGGTATGCGAATTGTAACGGGTCCATGTTGCGAGGACCCGCTGAGTTACTCCAGCATTTTGTGGTTATCTTCGGTTTAAACCAGCATCTGCAGTTCCTTCCTATACATTTGCAATTAATGTTCTTTATGGGAAATGTCGCGAGGATCGGTCTTGGATCTGAAATATTAAAGGGGGCCTGTCCCACTTGGGCGATTTTTTCGGCAACTGACTGACGTATCAGGTCGCCGAAAAATCTGCTGCGTGATGACGTCTTTTTTCAAGTGTCGCAACATTTTTTTTGTCACCGCTGGATTTTGAAATGTTCAGAATATTTTGGCAATGCAGATATGACGCCGGCAATCACCGAAAATAACAAAAAAAAAAAATCGGCAAGTGGGACAGGCCCTTTACTCTGCTTCCCTTTCCACAGATGCTGCCTGACCTGCTGTGTTTTTGCAGCAGTCTCAGTTTTCATCTCAGTCAGGATATCATTGAGGATATTCCTGTGGTTTCGCCCAGTGAGGCTGTGAAGCTAGACATTGGAAGGGGCATCGTCACTTTGATTATGCGCTCCTGATTAATCAACGGGAATTAGAGGAGCAAATATATAGTAAGATCACAGATAGCTGTCAGAATAAAAGGACCATAGGCGATTTTAATTTTAGTTTAGTTTAGTTTAGAGATATAGCACAGAAACAGGCCCCCTCGGCCCACTGAATCCTCACCAACTAGTGATCCCCGTTAGCTAGCATTATCCTACACACACTCTATGGACAAGTCACAATTTTAGCAAGCCAATTAGCCTACAAACCTGTACGTTTTTGGAGCGTGGGAGCAAACCAGAGATAACCCACGCAGGTCACGGGGAGAACGTACAAACTCCGTACAGACAGCAACCGTGGTCAGGATCGAACCCGGGTCTCTGGCGCTGTGAGGCGGCAACTCCACCGTGCCCGCCATTTTAGATGTTTCTTCATCTCGTAACATAGAAGAATACAGCACAGGAACAGGCCTATCGGCCCACGATGTGTGTGCCGGACCCGATGCCAAGCCCCCACTCCTATTAAGGGATCACAGTTTAAGGATAAGGGGGAAATCTTTTAGGACCGAGATGAGAAAAACATTTTTCACACACAGAGTGGTGAATCTCTGGAATTCTCTGCCACAGAAGGTAGTTGAGGCCAGTTCATTGGCTATATTTAAGAGGGAGTTAGACATGGCCCTTGTGGCTAGAGTGATCAGGGGGTATGGAGAGAAGGCAGGTACAGGATACTGAGTTGGATGATCAGGCATGATCACATTGAATGGCGGTGCAGGCTCGAAGGGCCAAATGGCCTACTCCTGCACCTATTTTATATGTTTCTATCGTCCATACCCCTCCATTCCCTGCACATCCATGTTACAAAGCACTGTGCAGGAAGGATCTACAGATGCTGGTTTAAACCAAAGATAGACACAAAATGCTGGAGTAACTCAGCGGGACAGGCAGCAGCATCTCTGGAGAGAAGGAATGGGCGTTGTTTCGGGTTGAGACCCTTCTCTCCAGAGATGCTGCCTGCCCCGCAGAGTTACTCCAGCATTTTGTGTCCATCTTACAAAGCACTGTGATCCAATGACTGCAGGCAAGAAGGCGTGATAAGAATCAGCTTCCCCAGACAAGATAGGGGATGAGATCAGCCTGGGTGGTTACCGTGATCACAGCATCAACAGGATATACTGTAGTGGATGACAAGCAGCATCTCCCTGCCATTGCCAGCTATATTTAGCCTGTCAATTTTGTGTTGAAACGGAACAGCTGATTCATAGCTCAGTCCAGCAGCTTCCCCGTCGAACAGAACGTTTCACGTTCCACATCAGCCCAGTGGCAGCTGTTCCCCAACCCTGGCCATCTCAAATATCACCCACAACTCACCCAGAACCAAAATATGAAACAAGTCCATCCACTGTTAAAGGATGGTACAAGTGACAAACTGAAAGGACAATTCCCTCCTGATCAGCTAATCTGGACGGCAGAGAGGCACAGCTCAGAGAGTGACAATCGAGACACAAGAGAATTTTGGGGTGGCGCAGCGGTGGAGTGGCTGCCTTATGGGCGTGTCCCACTTAGGCAACTGCCCGGGACTATTTTAATTGGAATTCTACGACACCTGACGACAACCTCGATATCTCGATATCGCGATAGGGGGCGCCGTCCTGTATGGTATGGCTGCCCAGCCTGCAGCTGTTTGTTTTTCACTCTTTAAAAATTTTTTTTAATGAGTTTTAGTGTTTTGTTTTTGGAGTTCTAGTCTTTATTATGGGGGGGGGGGGTGAAGGGGGAAACTACTTTTCAGGGTCCCTACCTGGTCGGAGAGGCAGCTTTTCTCCGGGCTGCACTTTCGACCCGTCCTCGCGGCCTACCAGCGGGCCTGGAGCGGCGTTTCCTGAGGGGAGCGTGGGTTTACCCCGGGTGCTCCAGTTTCCTTCCATACTCCAAAGACGCGCGGGTTTGTAGGTTAATTGGCCTCTGTAGATTGCCCCTCGTGTGTAGGGAGGGGATGCAGTGGTGGGGAATAGCACAGAGCTGAAGTGTAGATAACAGCACAGAGCTGCCTTGTCAGGGTCATCTACAGGGTCTTCAAGTGCGGTCACAGTGGCACAGCGATAGAGTTGCTGCCTACAGGACCTGTCCCACTCACGCCACCTTTACAGGCCACTGCCGGCACCCGTCATAGGTTGCCGAAAATGTTCAGCATGTTGAAATTTCAGCGGCGACCAGAAAGCCGCTGCGATGTTTTGGAGACCTCTCACGACATAAGCCAGCCTCTATGGTCGTGAGTGGTCGCCAAAGGGTCCTAGCGTATTTCTGCTCGCCGCTGAATCCTCAACATGTTGAAAATTTTCTGCGGCCTATGGCGAAAAGGTCGCGCAAGTGGGACAGGCCCTTTATAGCACCGGAGGCCCCGGTTCCATCCCACTACGGTGCTGTCTGTACGGAGTTTTCCCAGCCTGGGTTTTTTCCGAGACCTTCGGTTTCCTCCCACACTCCAAAGTCCTACAGGTTTGTAGGTTAATTGGCTTAGTGTAGTATGTGTGTCCAGTGGTAGGCACACAATTAGCTTAGTGTAGTATTTGTGTCAATTGGCTTGGTATAAGCTGTCTCCAGTGTGCTGGTCGGCGTCAACGCAATATCTCTAATATTGTACAACTCAATATCTCTAAAACTAAACTAAAAAGTGTAAAAATGGTGTGAGTCTGCCACCTTGTGGCGTATGTTCACTATTACGGCGGGAGAGGAGAAAACAATTTCATATCAGTCTGAAGAAGGGTCTCGACCCGAAACGTCGCCTATCTCCTTCGCTCCTTAGATGCTGCTGCACCCGCTGAGTTTCTCCAGCTTTTTGTGTACCCTACATATCCAGAGAGTCCAGGGATTGTCAAATACCTAAACAGAACAATGAAATTCACACTTGTGGCAGCACAACCGGGTTGTAAACACAGTACCCAATAGATAATATAATAAATAAATATTTTTAAAAAATCAATTTAAAAAAAAGCCCAACACAATATCGTGTCAGTCTGAATAATAATAATGATAATAATAATAATAATGATAATAATATATGTTATTGTCATTACACATAAGTGCAACGAGGGTTTGGTTTGCAACTTCCATCCGATGTCATAACTTAATCGACAAATAAAATTTAGGTTTAGATACTTGCGAAGGGTCTCGACCCGAAACGTCAACCATCCCTTCTCTCCAGAGATGCTGCCTGTCCCGCCGAGTTACTCCGGCACTTTGAGTCCGTCTTCAAAACCAAGCCAGAAGTCCTGAATGCACAAGACAACAAGTTTCGGGTAATGTCTTATTGTCGACTCTATATCGTGTTGTTACTTGCGAGCAAAACTCCAAGGCAAATTACTTTGCATGCATACATACTTGGGTAATAAAATGCATTCAATTCAGAACCTCTTCAGACATTCTCAGCATCTGTACATCCATTAGTGCCGTTTTAGTAATATCCGCGCCTATCTGCAAGCAAAACATGTTTGCCACCCAAGATAGACACAAAGTGCTGGAGTAACTCAGCGGGTCAGGCAGCATCTCTGGAGAAAAAGGAATGGGTGAGGTTTCGGGTCGGGGGGACCCTCATTCACACCCGAGCCGAAATGTCACCCATCCTTTTTCTCCAGAGATGCTGCCCGACCCGCTGAGTTACTCCAGCACTTTGTGTTTATCTTTGGTATAAGAATTGTGTGTGTATATATATAAAAAATGGTATATGGACACACTGATCTGTTCTGTAGTCAATGCCTACTATGTTCTGTGTGCTGAAGCAAAGCAAGAATCTCATTGTCCTCTCAGGGAGACACATGACGATAAACTCTCTTGAACTTGAACTAGATAAACCAGCATCTGCAGTTCCTTGCTATTACATTAGGTCACCTATCCATGATCTCCAGAGATGCTTCCCTGATCTGCTGAGTTTCTCCAGCACTTTGTATCTTACATTCGGGATAAACCCGCATCTGCAGTTCCTTCCTTCCTTCCTGTCCGCTTGCCACCCATGTGGGACAGCCCAGGAGAAACGTCAGTGAAGGGAGGGTGGGGTGGGGTGGGGGAGAAACCCAACGTAGGGGGGCTGGTTTTAAATCTCGTTTCCTGGGAGGAGGCGGAAAGGTTGGGAGTGGTTTCGCTGCCGGAGGACGAATGGGCCAGTGATTGAGCAGGGAGGAAGGATGAGTCACAGAGACAGAGCTACCTAACAGAGCTGCAGAACCAGCCGGGTGTCTTCAAAGTCCCCGGTGCGGGCGAGGGGGCTACAGTGTCAGGGAACAACAGCTTTTGGGGATTTTGGAGAAGGCAACTTTCACCAGAGTGACTCCCTCCCTCCTGCAACGTTTGCCACGGGGAGAGGAGCAGCGACTGGCCAGGAGCAGGCGATGGGGACGGTGAGGAGGAAGCTGGTGGTGGTGGGAGACGGGGGCTGCGGGAAGACCAGTCTGCTGTTCGTGCTGAGCCGCGACGAGTTCCCCGAGGACTACGTCCCCACCGTCTTCGAGACCTACGTGGCCGACCTGGAGGTGGACGGCAAGGCGGTGGAGCTGGCCCTGTGGGACACGGCCGGCCAGGAGGACTACGACCGCCTGCGACCCCTGTCCTACCCGGACACCCACGTCCTGCTGCTCTGCTTCTCGGTGGACAGCCCCGACTCCCTGTGGAACATCCCCGAGAGGTGGATGCCCGAGGTGCGGCACTTCTGCCCCGGGGTGCCCGTGGTGCTGGTGGGCAACAAGAAGGACCTGCGCCAGGACGAGAGGACTCGGCGGGAGCTGGCGAGGAGCAAGAAGGAGCCGGTCCGCTGGGAGGAGGGGCGGGCGGTGGCCGAGAGGATCGGGGCTCACGCTTACCTCGAGTGCTCGGCCAAGACCAAGGACGGGGTGTGGGAGGTCTTCCAGACGGCCACTCGGGCCACCCTCTACACCAAGGAGCCGGGCTGCCTCGACTGCAGCGGCTGCACGGTGTTGTAGCGCTGGGCCTGCAGGACAAGCTGGGCCTGGGCTTGACTCGCCTGCTCAATGGGTGACCTCGCCCCAACCAGGGAGAACAGAACCACATCACCCCCCCCCCCCCCCCCCCCACAGCTGGAGACTTTGGTGTCACAGGCTTGGCTGCTCGACCCATCTATCTCCCCAATCAATTGCCAATTGAAATCAATGGAACATTCACAGAGTCATTTCATTCTGCGCATCTTGGTCAAGTTGATCTGACCTGGTTGCAATGCAATGTAGAAGGCAGGAGGACGGGCCTGTATTCAGCCATTATTGAATGCCAGTGTCGACTTGGTGGGCCGAATGGCCTGACTCTATGCCTATGGGTGTGCGAGCCCTGAGACCCCCCCGGCTTGCCGGGAAGGGACTTCATTCTCAGCGGCTGCCGCCTGTCCGCGCCGGAGACCCGGGTTCGATCCTGACCTCCGCTGCTGCCGGTCAGGAGTTTGCATCCTCTCTCTCTCTCTCTCTCTGTGTGACTACACGGGGCTCCGGGTTCTTCCCGGCTCTGTTGGTTCGCCGGCCTCTGTAAATCGCCCCCACATGTGTCGGGAGCGGGTGGGGAAGTGGGACAACACGGACCCCGCGTGTGCGCGGGTGGTCGGCGGGCGGCGTGGACTCGGGGGGGCTGACGGCTCCGCTTCCCTGCTGTACCTCGAAAGCTAAACGGCCTGTGTTTCTCTGTGCCGCTAACTGATGGGTGTAATCACTCCTGACTTTATTTTCAAACCACGAGAGGTACAACAAAGGGAGCTGTCCCACTGTGTACAGGGTGTTAATGCGCCCCAAGTATTGATTACATTACCAAACCAGATCCATTTGCTGAACGCAGAGATGAGGCTTCTAGGGGCAAGAGGTGGAGAGTTTGTTGGTGGGGAGGGTATAAGGTGGGGTTTGCCTCACAGCACCAGCGACACGGGTTCGATCCCGACCGCGGCTGCTGTCTGTGTGTGTGTGTGGAGTTTGCACGTTCTCCCTGTGACCGCGCGGGTTTCCTCCGGGTGCTCCGGTTTCCTCCCACATCCCAAAGACTTGCATGGGTTTGATAGGCTAATTGGCCCTCAGTAAATTGCCCCTGGTGTGGATATGGAAATGGGAGAACATAGAACTTGATGGTCTGTTTCCTTGCTGTATCTCCAAACTAGACTGAACCCCTTGGTCTCTCGACTTCTGCAGCTCAGACTTCTCTTTGTAACTGACATTTTCTAAGGATACAATACTACTTTATTTATCCCAGGAGGGAAACATTCATCAAAATGCTGGGAACACTCAGCGGGTTGGGCAGCCCCCACCGGGAGAGAAGCGGAGTTAACGCTTCAGATCATTCACCCTTCATTTAAAAAACTCGACACATCAACTCTCTCCACAGATGCTGCCTGACCTGCTGGATATTTCCAGCATCGTCTCTGTCTTAAACAACAAAATCCGCAGGTGCAGGAAACCTGTAATAAAATCCGAGAAGAATCCGAGGGAAACCAGGCTGTTGGGTGTAAAGAGAGCTAACATGGATGGGCATCAGGGTCAGCATGGCTGAGATGGGCCAAATGGACTGTTTCTATGTTGTATCATTCTATGGTTCAATGATGCTCTGGGGATGGGATGGTATTTGGATTCACTCCTTGAGTTAATTTAAGCTGCTTTGAGCCTTTGAGGGAGATAGGGTGGATGAGATGGACACACGGACTGTTACATCGTTCCATTACCATCCCCCAATATCAAAGTACCAGACCTGAAGACCAACACTATCAGGGGTTATGGGGGAGAAGGGGGTTGAAAGGGAAAGATTGATCAGCCGTGATTGAATGGCGGAGTAGACTTGATGGGCCGAATGGCCTAAATTCTGCTCCTAGAAAGGCTCGGCTGAGGTGGAAGCTCAGATGGGTTCCACCTCCTGGGCTGGGTGATAGAAGATGAGGGAGGGGTGGAGGTGTCTGATCTATCCCTGAAACCCTGTCCTCTTTCCTACAGGTACAGCTATACTTTGAAATGGATTCAGCTCTCTGTAGCTATTAAGAACCTGCAGACTCTTTCAATGGGTACACGACATGTGGCAGGCTGGGCATTTACACGTCCAGAGTTCAGGAGAGACTATGTGTGGAAAATGTCCATCCATAACCTGCAGTTAGTTATTACTTGTCCGAAGTGCATTAGACTCATGGGACTGGATCCCAGTGTGTACAGGGAAGAATACATTACTCTGTGCACAAATGATTGTTAAAGAATATTTATTAAGTAATTATTTATGTTTTTGTTCTTGTAAGATTATGTTAAACAACTTTTTTAACTGAATGTAAAAAAAACAAACTCTAAAGCTGCTGAAAATAAAATAAAGATGTTATGCTGACCTTAATGTTCAGAGTACATGCTTGTGTTTGGTGTTGCCTTTTGTTTAAATACTTTAATAGAATTTTAGCCTGTGAGGTGCTTGCAAATAATGTGCTGCTTTGTAGGTTAATCGGTCTCTGTAAATTGCCTCTAGTGTGCAAGGGGTGGATGTAAAAGTGGGATAATATCGAACTAGGCGGCAGAGAGGTGCAGCGGTAGAGTTGCTGCCTTACAGCGCCAGAGACTCTGGTTCGACCCTGACTGTGGGTGCTGTCTGTACGGAGCTTGCACGTTCTCCCCGTGACGTACGCGGGTTTGCTCTTTTTTTTCCCCATACAAAATGCTTTTATTCAGAAGAAACAAAAATACAAAGTGGTAACACGATCAAAGAATGCCGATATTGACATTTTACAAAGTTATCATATTAAAATATTAACATTTTTATCAGCAATACATTCGACCTCCCGCGGTGACCAGCGTTCACGGATGGCCTCCAGAGTCCCCGTGGAACGTGGGTCTCTTCTGGGAGCTCTGGTTTCCTCCCACGCTCCAATTGGCTTTGGTAAAGATTGTAAATTGTCCCTAGAGTGTGTAGGATAGTGCTAACAATGTACGGGGAATGCAGGTCAGCCCGGACTCGGTGGGCCGAAGGGCCTGTTCACGCGGTGTATCTCTAAACTAGGCTAGTATGAATGGGTGATCGAAAGCCGAGCTGGACTCGGTGATCCGAATGGGTCTATTTCCATGTTGCATCTCCAAACTAAACTAAACACCTCCCTTAAATCTATGCTAGATCAGAAGAAGGGTCTCGACCCGAAACGTCACCTATTCCTTCGCTCCATAGATGCTGCCTCGCCCGCTGAGTTGCTCCAGCATTTTTGTCTACCTTCGATTTTTCCAGCATCTGCAGTTCTTTCTTAAACCTTTATCTATGCTGGTATTTGCTTAATAACTCTCCCGAGAAGCAACTTTGTGCCACATGAATGGTTTGATATCGATACGAGATGTTGCCCGAAGGGCACACACCAAGAAGATGCTGCTTGGTCTAACTGAGTCTTTACCAGCCCTGCTGGACATGGCATGAAGGACCTTCTGAAGAAGTGTCGCCACCTGAAACGCCACCTATTCATTTTCTCCAGAAATGCTGATTGACCCGCTGAGTTACTCCAGCTTTTTGTGTCTGTCTTTGCCAGTGTAAACCAGCATCAGCAGTTCCTCCCTACACGTGAAGGACCTGGTCTTGCTTCGTCTTCCCTGAGATCCCACCTGCAATCCTTGGCTATTTATGTCGTTGTTAGCTTGTCCTGTCACAAACATTTCAACACTATTTTAAACGGCTGCAGGTATTTGTGGAGAATTGATGACGTCATTCTGGTTAACAGTGTGGGCAAGAGACAATATTTAACGTTGGAAGAAAACTACATGGCTTGGATCCAAATAGTAAGGGATAACAATTCTTCCTTGAGAAGACACAAAATGCTGGAGTAATTCAATGGGTCAGGCAACATCCCGGGAAGAACACGGATAGATGATGTTTTGGGTCGGGATCTTTATTCAGAAGGGGTCCTGACCTAGAGGGGTATAAAACCATGAGAGGAATAGATCGGGGAGATGCACAGAGTCTCTTGCCCACAGTAGGGGAATCGAGAACCAGAGGACATAGGTTTAATAGGAATCTGAAGGGTAACCTTTTCACACAAAGGGTGGTGGGTGTATGGAATGAGCTGCCGGAGGAGGTAGTCCAGGCAGGGACTATTGCAATGTTTATGGATCAATTAGACAGGTACATGGATAATGTAGGAAGGAACTGCAGATGCTGGTAAAACTTAAGATAGCCTAAGATAAGGCAGGAACAGGGTACTGATTTTGGATGATCAGCCAAGATCATACTGGATGGCTCAAAGGGCCAAATGGCTAACTCTGCACCTATTTTCTATGACTCTGAAACTATTCCTGTGGAGGGGAAATCTTCTTTTATGACATAAATGCACGGCAGTTATTTGAAAAGGTAGTAAATTATATCCGTTACCAGGATGCACTGAAACCCTCTCAGGAATTTCAAGGCAAGCTGGAACGAAATTATTTTAAACGAGTTAAAATTGAGATAATGTTAAATGTCCCTGAGAGACTGACTCCAAGCACATTGTTCATTCTTTAATCACCAGCACCAATCAATCAGCGCTGGGTTCTAGTCTAAACTCCCGTCTCTTGGAGCTCTTCCAGCTTCTAAAGGCCGTGCCGAGCTCGCTGCTGTCCCCAAGCCTGTTCAAGGGCGGCACGGTGGCGCAGCGGTAGAGTTGCTGCCTTACAGCACCAGGGACACGGGTTCGATCCTGACCACGGGTGCTGTCTGTACGGAGTTTGTACGTTCGCCCTTCGTGAACTGCGTGACTTTTCTCCGGGTGCTTCGGTTTCCTCCCACACTCCAAAGAAGTAGAGGTTTGTAGGTTAATTGGCTTTGGTATAAATGTGAGAACGGTCCCTGGTGTAGGAGAGTGTTGGCGTGCGGAGATCGCTGGTCGGTGTTTCCGCACCGTGTCCCGCTAAACTAAACGAAACAATAAAGCTTTGCCTGATCCAGCCCGCAGACCCGCTTGGTCTCTGCAATTTACGGGGTCACGGTAAGTAATGGTTTAACAATAAAGGATGAGTCATATCTGCCTTTCCCACGTCCCCAGGTTTCAAGTGTTTTGAGAGCACGTCAGTCCCCAGTGGAGCTGTCACACCTGGCAGTGGAGACCAACCATTGGTGTGTGAATCCCTCAGCCCGCTCCTGACACAAGTCATTCAGGGACCTTCTCAGGCACGTCGTCACCAGGCTGGCAATCAGTGTACAGGCAACACAGGCAATTAACAAGTCCTGGCACTCGGATGGAAGTGAGGTGGGGGTGGGGAGCAAGGGGTGGGGGTGGGGGTGGATGTGGGTGGTGGGGAGCAGGGAGTGGGGGTGGGGGTGGATGTGGGTGGTGGGGAGCAGGGAGCGGGGGGTGGGGGTGGATGTGGGGGGTGGGGAGCAGGGAGTGGGGGTGGGGGTGGATGTGGGGGGTGGGGAGCAGGGAGCGGGGGTGGGGGTGGATGTGGGGGGTGGGGAGCAGGGAGTGGGGGTGGGCAGCAGGGGGGTGGGGTTGGAAGTTGATGAACCACATTTTGCTTCCACAAGAAAGGCACGCTGAGAATGGCCCTGAGCCATCTACACTGTGACAGACAAGTGGCACGTGATGTAGACTTTAGCACAAGGAGGGACTGAGCCACACAGACCAAGAGAGTCCAAAGCTCCAGCCCTTGGTCCATCCTCATTTAACCAGTCACGGCCAGACTGTGGATTATGCTGGAAGGCTTTAGACTTTTAAGGGCCTGTCCCACTTGCGCGACCTTGGCTCGCAAATTACGCGACCTCGTGGTCGCTTGAGGCGTACGGTCACCGTTTGGCCGCACGGGGCCGGTCCCACATAGAAGCACGGGGCTGGTCCCGACATTGCGCGGGGCTCCGAAATTCTTGCAGTGACAATAATCTTTGCGCGCCAAAGGCATGTCGGCGCGCGTCCGCTCGGAGGCGCATTGCGGTCGTATGCAGCATCTTGACGGCGTACGCCTAGCGCGTCACGTTGCGTGATGATGTCACCGCCCAGCTTGGCATTGCGTGATGACGTCACCACCCGACACCGTGCGACGCCCAAATTCAGTCGGCCCGCCTCCTGCCCAGCTGAGTTGTCAGCATGACGTAAATGACGTCACGCGCAAACTTAGCGCGAACGTAGCGCGACCTCCGCTTCCGGTTGGTCGCGCCAAACGTACGCAATCGCATGCAAGCGGGACAGGCCCTTTAGAAACTGACCCACCGAGTCCGTTCCATCCAGTGATCAGCCCCAGTACACTAGCACTGTCCTAGGGACAATTTTGCCAAAGCCAAGTAACCTACAAACCTGCACATCTATGGAGTGTGGGAGGAAACCGGAGCACCCGGAGAAAACCCACGTTGTCACTTCGTTCGGACAGCACCCGTAGTCAGGATCGAACCCGGGTCTCTGAACCCGGGTGTAAGACAGCAACTCTTGCACGTGGCCAATATCTGGCCATTCACTGCCTGTCGCTGAGTCTGTCTCAATGTCTCTTGAATTTTAGTTTTGTTGTTGTTATCAACACTGCCCTTGGCAGTGTGTTACAGGCACAGACCCATCTCTGTGTAAAAAACATTTGCCTATAAATGTAATAATTCCTCCCCTTCCCTTAATGATATGCCCGCTAGTATTTGACATTTCCATCCTACGAAAAATACTCTGCCTGCCTTATTTATGCCTCCCATAATCTTACATTACAATACTACTGACTAGTCTTCCTCAGCCTCTGACACTCCAGAACACACAATCCAAATTTGTTCAACATCTCCTCACAGCTAATATCCTACTAATCCAGGCAGCATCCTGGAGAACCTCTTCTGCACTGTCTCCAAAACCTCCACATCCTTCTTGGAGCGTGCTGGCCAGAATTGCACATAGAATATTTAACGTGTGCAGATGCTGGTTTAAATCGAAGGTAGACACAAAATGCTGGAGTAACTCAGCGGGGCGGGCAGCATCTGCGGAGAGGAGGAATGGGTTTCGTGTCGAGACCCTTCTTCAGACTTCAGAATAAAGAAGGGTCTCGACCCGAAACATCACCCATTCCTTCTCTCCAGAGATGCTGCCTGCCCCGCTGAGTTACTCCAGCGTTTTGTGTCTAATAACGATTTGTTTACATAAACATGCAACGTACGTAGAAACATAGAAAATAGGCCAATGAACTGGCCTCAACTACCTTCTGTGGCAGAGAATTCCACAGATTCACCACTCTCTGTGTGAAAAAGGTTTTTCTCATCTCAGTCCTAAAAGACTTCCCCCTTATCCTTAAACTGTGGCCATTTGTTCTGGACTTCCCCAACATCGGGAACAATCTTCCTGCATCTAGCCTGTCCAACCCCTTAAGAATTTTGTACGTTTCTATAAGATCCCCCCTCAATCTTCTAATCTAAATTCTAGCGAGTACAAGCCGTGTCTATCCAGTCTTTCTTCATATGAAAGTCCAGCCATCCCAGGAATCAGTCTGGTGAACCTTCTCTGTACTCCCTCCATGCCAACAACGTCTTTCCCCAGATTTGGAGACCAAAACTGTACACAATACTCCAGGTGTGGTCTCACCAAGGCCCTGTACATCTGCAGTAGAACCTCCCTGCTCCTATACTCAAATCCTTTTGCTATGAATGCTAACATACCATTCGCTTTCTTCACTGCCTGCTGCACCTGCATGCCTACTTTCAATGACTGGTTTACCATGACACCCAGGTCTCGCTGCATCTCCCCTTTTCCTACTCGGCCACCATTCAGATAATAGTCTACTTTCCTGTTCTTGTCACCAAAGTGGATAACCTCACATTTATCCACATTATACTGCATCTGCCATGCATTTGCCCACTCACCCAGTCTATCCAAGTCACCTTGCAGCCTCCTAGCATCCTCCTCACAGCTAACACTACCCCCCAGCTTCATGTCATCTGCAAACTTGGAGATGTTGCCTTCAATTCCCTCGTCCAAATCATGAATATATATTGTAAATAGCAGTGGATGTATGACTTTGAGCTTTTGTAGAAGTGACTACACGTGTGTGCTCTTGTGCTCCTGTGGCTATTCAGGTGGGAGGTGGTTTGTCTGGGATATGGCTCCCGAAAGATTTTAGTTCAGCTCAGAGATACAGCGTGGAAACAGACCCTTCGGCCCAACGAGTCCATGCCATATCCTGGCTCTTTCCTACACAGGAGGGGCAATTTACTGAAGCCAATGAACCTACAAGCCTTTGGAAAGTGGGAGGAAGCTGGAGCACCCGGAGAAAACCCACGCGGTCACAGGGAGAACGTGCAAACTCCGTACAGACGACACCCGAGGTCAGGAATGAACCCGGGTCTCTGGCTCTGTAAGGCACGTTAATGACGCCCAGATACTTTCATGGTTGAGGACACCGACCATTCCTCATACCCCTCCAGAGATACTGGAGACTCTGGAGTCTCTCTCTCTCTCTCTCTCTCTCTCGGATCGGGAGTAAGCCTTTGAGAAAAGTTCCTATGGATCCACAGCCGGGAAAGGAGTCAGTACTTCGAGGAAGAGAGTTTAATTGGCGAGCAAAGAATGAAATGACGCAAGATAAGTTGGGAAATTGTAAGTCCGGGGATCATATTGGGAAACATTCCTGCGTGCAGAGTAATTATTATCGGAGTTGGTTTCCGGAGACATTTAAGGCGCAGGGGCCGGTTGGAATGATCTGAAAGTCCCAACATCCTGCATCATGGAAGGTGGACCAAACCCGGGTTAGCCCTTGTTGGGACCAAGTGCCATCACATTGTACGTGTGGTAACACCAGTGCTAATGGAACGTTGAGTGGAGGTAAGGTCATAGACTATCCAGCGAGGAAACAGTCCATTCGGCCCAACCTGCCCATGCCGGCCAAGTCAGTTTAGTTTATTGTCATGTGTACCGAGGTACAGTAGAAATACTTTTGTTGCGTGCTAACCAGTCAGCGGAATTACAATACATGATCACAATCAAGCCATTCCCCTTGTTCTGATACATGATAAAGGGAATAACATGAATAACATTTAGGGCAGGATAAAGCCAGTCCGATCAAAGGTAGTCTGAGTGTCCCTAAGAAACTATCCCTGAATCTGGAGGTGCGCGTCCTCACACTTCTGTACCTTTTGCCCGATGGGAGAGGGGAGAGGGGAGAAGAGTGAGTGTCCAGGGTGCGACTCATCCGCGATGATGCTGCTGGCCTTGCCGAGGCAGCGTGAGGTGTAGATGGAGTCGACGGAAGGGAGGTTGGTCTGTGCGATGATCTTGGCTGCGTCCACAACTCATTGCAATTTCTTGAGGCCTTGGATGGAGCTGTTCCCAAACCAAGCCGTGATGCATCCCGATAAAATGCTTCCGACGGCACATCTGTAGAAGTTGGTGAGAGTTGGCCTATTGGGCCAGTTCCATTTGCCTACATTTGGCCCATAGCCCTCTAAACCATCCCTTTACATAATTATCTCCAAATGTTGCAATAGTTATAATTTATTCCGCTTCTCTAACTTCCTCTGCCAGCCCTTTCTTGATACAGGCCACCCCCCCCCCCCCCCCCCCCCCCACGAGTAAAATAATTCTGTTGAGGTCCCTGTTAAATCTCCCCCTTCTCTTAAATCTCTGCCCTCTAGTTTTAGAATAGCCAACCCTGCTGCAAAGCTGAGCTTATCTTCATCCACTCCCCTCATGATCTTGGACACCAACTTGACTCAGAGGGTGGTGGCTGTGTGGAATGAGCTTCCAGCAGAAGTGGTGGAGGCAGGATTGATTTTAACATTTAAGAGTAAAGTGGATAGGTATATGGACGTGAAGGGAATGGAGGGGTATGGTCTGAGTGCAGGTAGATGGGACTAGGGGAAAACAAATGGTCGGCACGGACTGGAAGGGCCGAGAGGGCCTGTTTCCGTGCTGTAATTGTTATATGGTTATATGGGTATATACCTCAATGAGGTCACCCCTCAACTTCCTACTTCCAACTTCCAACTTCCACAATGGAGAAAGTGCCGGCTTATCCAGTCAGCCCGGGGAACGTCATGGCGAATTTCCTCTGCCCCTTTTCTCAGGAAAGCTTCTGAAATCCCTTGTATGTGAATACTTGGCCAATAAACTCACTTACTTACTACTAAACAGTTGTTTCAGGCACAAAATGGCTGGAATTGGCCAACATGTCCCATACTTGGTCGCGAGCAAGTGAGACTAAAGTAATGTCTGGAAACACTCTCAGCAGGACAGGTAGCGCCAGTGAATGGGAAACAGAATTAATGTTTGAGATTGATTCCCTGCATAAGGTCATGTGATAGGAGTAGAATTAGGCCATTCGGCCCATCAAGTCTACTCCACCATTCAATCATGGCTGATCTATCTCTCCCTCCTAACCCCATTCTCCTGCCTTCTCCCCATAACCTCTGACACCTGTACTAATCAAGAATCTATCTATCTCTGCCTTCAAAATATCCACTGACGGCCTCCACAGCCTTCTGTAGCAAAGAATTCCACTACCCTCTGACTAGAGAAATTTCTCCTCATCACCTTCCTAAAAGAACGTCCTTCAATGCTGGATTCCCTCACCTTGAACTCGTACAATGGATCGATCATAGGATCTGGATCTAGATGTAGTATGCTGAAAAGCTCTAGGTAGAGCATCACTCGGCACTGAGAAGATACCCAGTGTAGAAATAGTTTAGACTTTAGGCTTTAGACTTTATTCTTTAGAGAGACAGCGCAGAAACAGGCCTCTCGGTCCACGCCAACCAGAGATAACCCCGTACACCAGCACAAAGCTACACACCAGGGACAATTTACAATTTCTACCGAAGCCAATTAACCTCCAAACCTGTATGTCTTTGGAACATGGGAAGAAACCAGAGCACCCTGAGGAAAGCCACGTGGGTCACGGGGAGAACGTACAAACTCCACACAGACAGCGCCCGGAGTCACGATCGAACCGGGGTCCCCGGCGCTGTTACGCAGCAACTCTACCACTGTGCCACTGTGTCGCCCATTAGTTCTTAGCATTGTCGTGTATCAGTTCCATGGACATTGTCCATTCAACGCCATGGGTGTCGAGGTGAATTGGACCGTAGCCTGGCCGCTCAGAAGAACGATAACAGAGAGGGAAGGCTGACCCTTCTACTCCCTCAGGAACAGAGGGGTTCACGGCTGCTAAGGTCTCAGATGGTCACGAGGCCAGGAATGGCCAGAAGAGGCTAACCAAGCCTGTGGGAAGGATGGGGAAGAGAGCCAAGTCTGACGAAGGGTCTCGACCCGAAACGTCGCCTGTCCCTTCTCTCCAGAGATGCTGCCTGACCCGCCCGCTGGGTCACTCCAGCTTTTTGTGTCTACCTTCAGTATAAAAGCAGTTCCTTCCTCCACATTTATTCACAGGTGGGCTGGAGGAGTGAGGCAGAGGGTGGTGGGGGAAAGGCAATAGTTAAATAGGAAGTGCTGCTTGCAGAAAGCGTGCAATCGTTTTGCCATGAGTCACGTTCTTGCACATTCACGCAGGGAGCAAAGAAATGCAGAATAACAAATCGGAGTGTGACGTCGTCCTCTCTGCATGCACACGCCTGTGGTGGCTTCCACACCTACTAATTACCAGCAGGAAGACGCAGCGCAGGTTAAATTCTGTCCACTCCCCATAACCAAAGATCCTGCAGCGAGCGAGATAGATCACTCGACGAAAAAGACGTTGTACGGTCATGGGCAGATTCACGGGTAATTTTCGGCCCCATTTCCGTAACCGGCTTCTGTCTCCGCACCAAAGATCCCGTAGCGGAGCAAAGATACTAGTGCGGAGACAGAAGCCGGTTACGGAAACATCCTCGTAAAAATCAAAGTTCTTTGGTAAAAATCTTCTCCTCATTTTCAGAATCTTAATTTATTAACACAAACTGTTCTCCCGCAACATTGATTACGCTGCGAGTCGGGTCGAGTCGGGTCGGGTCGGGTCGGGTCGGGTCGGGTTACTGAAATGGATGAAAAAAGGGCCCACGTTCCGCTCTGTTGCGTACTACACGCCAGCCCATTGCATTTAGCAGGAGTGGTCTATCTTGCTCCGATATAGGATCTTTGGCCCAGAGAAGGAGTCAAAGTTCCTCACCTGTGAATCCCAAAGTACCGGAGTAACTTAGCGGGTCGGACAGCGTCTCTGGAGAAAAAGGATGGGCGACGTTTAGTGTAGTCTCATTTCCAGATGCTACCGTGGAAAAGGGGCCCTTCGGCCCACCGAGTCCGTGCCGACCCACGGCCACCCCGTTCTATCCCACGCACACACGGGGGACAATTTACAGAAGTCAATTAACACGACAAACCTGCACGTCTTCGGAATACGGACGGAAACCGTAGCACCCGGAGCAAACGCACGCGGCCACGGGGAGATCGTACAAACTCCGCACGGGCAGCGCCCGCAGTCAGGATCGAACCCGGGTCTCTGGCGCATATTGTCTCATATCCCGTATCGTTTATTATTGTCACATATTGAGCGGTTCGGTGAAAAGCTTTGTTTCGCATGCTATCCATTGTACAGATGATTAAACCATGCTTGGATACAATCATGATGGGCAGGGCTAAGGGGAAGATATCTGAGATTAAGAAGAACACAGTCCGAGTGGGAAATGCTGCTGTCGGAGTAGAGATTTAAAGGACCGGAGCGATTGTAATGCGCGATTGCGGATCCACTCGCCTGGCCCGGGCGCTATTGCTAACACGCAGACAGGCCCCGTAGTCCGGATTGAACCTGCGACTGTAAGGCAGCAAATCTACCGCAGCGCCACTGTGCTGCCCAGGTCTGGAAGGGGAAGATTTCAGGTACATGGATAGGGCAGCTTTAGAGAATTACGGGCTGAACGCAGGCAGGGGGGCTAGTGTAGACGGGGCACGTTGGGCTGAAGGGCCTGTTTCTACGTTTGTACTCTAGGGCGGCACGGTGGCGCAGCGGCAGAGTGGCTGCCTCACAGCGCTAGGGACCCGGGTTCAATCCTGACTACGGGCGCTGTCTGTACACAGTTTGGTACGCAGTTCTCCCTGTGACCTGCGTGGGTTTTCTCTGGGATCTCTGGTTTCCTCCCACACTCCAAAGACGTACAGGTTTGAGGCTAACTGCCTTTGGTCAAATTGTAAATTGTCCCTAGTGCGTAGGAAAGTGTTAGTGTGTGGGATCACTGGTCGGCGGGGACCCAGTGGGCCGAGGGGCCTATTTCCCCGCTGTATTTCCAAACTAAAGTCTCTATATTTTCACATGCCCTAACATGTATCAATACACTGCAATCATGTGTTGTCTTTCTGCTGACTGGATAGCACGCAACAAAAGCTTTTCACTGTAGCTCGGTACAAGTGACAATAAACTAAACGGAACTGAACCGAATGAGTTCCCGGGGCCTGTGCGGATCTATCAGTCAGTCTGCCACTGAACTAATCCTCAACGCGACAGATATCTCTGATACTGCACAGGAACATCGAGCTGCAGACTGAGCAACTGGCTGCCTGCAAGCGGCAAGTTCCCACTATTTCACAACAGCAGTTGTAATGAAATGTTTACTGCCTGGAGGAGAGTTTCATTCTGCTGTGCCAGAAACGACCGGGGCAGGGTGATGACTCATTGGTTCTGGGCCCCGAGGTGGGAGGATTAGGGCATGTAGACTCAATAACATCTCCTCCGCTTCTCGTCACAAGCATGGGCTGAGAACGGGCTGCAGGTACGGGCAAGGCACTGCGCTCCGGCACTCAGTATCTGGTAATTCTGGTTCATCGAAACTTTGTTGATTGATACTATTTTATCACATGTGACACGTCACAGTGAAATTCTATGTTTTGCGTACCGTACACAAGGTATGCAAACAGTCGCTACGTAAAGGGCACCCACAAAGTAACTAAGTCCCCGACAGTCCCCCTTTGTTCATGGCGGTCCCCCCCCCCACGCACCAGGTCCCTCTTTGTTCTCGGCGCCCCCCATAACCCCCCCGCCCCCCGCCCCCTCCCCACTCTGGGAGTCTTTATGTTCTTGGCAGCACATCCTCGACCGAATTCCAGCATTCACCGCGTGCCCGTTTTCAGCAGGGACCTCTCTTGGATGGCTCCGCAGTGCTCACCGGGAGCTTCCGACACGCCCCCCCCCCCCCCCCCCCCCCCCCCCCCCCCCCCCCCCCCCCCCCCCCCCCCCACACCCCTCAATGGCCCCCTCAACTGCAGGTGCTGGAATCTTGGGAAAAGAACAAAGTGCTGGAGTAACTCGGCGCCGCGCCCCGCTGAGATATCTCAGTATGTCACGCTGAGTTACACCAGTACTTTGTGTCGCGCTTTGGTAAACATTGCAATCGGCTTTCAGTCAGATTTCCTAAAACAACAAACATCGAGGCTCCTTCTGCTTGACCGCGTGGGTTTTCTCCGGGTGCTCCAGTCTCATTGTCCCTCGTGGGTAGGATATTACGAGTGTACGAGGATCAAGGACGGCACGGACCTGGTTGGCCGAAAGGCCTGTTTCCAGCTGTATCTCTAGTCTGAAGTGTAAATCGATGTCACGCCAGACCACAGAGAGAATTACAAAAGGCTGGAATTAACCTGACGAGGTTAACATCAGGCAGGTAACATTCCTGGAGTCTTTCTGGAGCCATTTGAAATAAATTAGCTCTTGATTGCGTTAAAAAATAGCAAAGGATTCTTGTCTGAACGATTCCTCTGAGTGTAATTCCCAGATTGCTAATGTCCAGCCCTCTATTATTCAGCCTTTCAGCTCATTGAGTTTTGCGCACCCTAATCTTGCACCATTCTTAATTGGATTGAGAGATAAACCCAGACATTACTGAGTGAATGGGTCATCCTGGTATAATGGAATCAAAGAACGATACTGCTCAGAGGGAGGCCATTCAGCCCATCACCTCGTGCTGGCTTTTTAAAGTAAATATATTCCATCTATCCTCTTTCTTTCGTTGGGCGAAATTTTGTTTCCCATTGATCTGGGAGAGAAGGAATGGGTGACGTCTCGGGTCGAGACCCTTCCTCAGACAGAGTCAGGGGAGAGGGAGTCCGGAGATATGTGGAAGGATTAGGTGTGAAAAAGACAGATCAAAGCAGGCGGTGAACGTGGAAATGTAGAATGGATCATTGTGAGCTGAGGGGAAGGTGACAACGAGGTGTAGTTTCCTCCCACCTCGCAGAACATGCGGGTTTGTAGGTGCTTTGGCGCCATAGTGCGTAGGGGTGTGGATGCGATAAGTGGAACAACATAGAACTAATGTGGACGGGTGATTGATGGTCAACGAGGACTCGGTCGGCCGAAGGGCCGGTTTTCATGCTGTAACTTTCAATCAATTGAAAGCGTGGATCTGTGCGAGTCAGTATTTAAAAAACAACAGGGATTTGTTCCTTTTGGACCTTTCATGGTTCTTTGCGTAAAGGGGCCTGTGAGGGTAGTCGTAGATATTCGTGGGTACTCGTAGCTCGGCAGCTGGACAGAGAAAGAAAGGTGAGTGAAAAAAAAAGCTTAAGTCACCATCAGCACGTGACCTCTGTCACTCCAGTCCGTGAGCAAATTTGTGGAAGGTCGTAGGAGTTCGTAGATTGCCAAAATCTTTTTTAGGTCCTTTAAACTCGGCAGAGGTTTTGGATTAAGTCTTGGAAGTGGGACAGGCCCTTAAGAAGGAACTGCAGATGGTGGTTTAAACCGAAGATAGACACAAAAAGCTGGAGTAACATCAGCGGGACAGGCAGCATCTCTGGAGAGAAGGAATGGGTGACGTTTCGGGTCGAGACCCAACAAGGTCATTAGAGAGGGTACACAAAAGGCTGGAGAAACTCAGCGGGTGGAGCAGCATCTAAGGAGCGAAGGAGATAGGCGACGTTTCGGGTCGAGACCCTTCTTCAGACTGGTTAGGGATCGGGGAAACGAGAGATATAGACGGTGATGTGGAGAGATAAAGAACAATGAATGAAAGATATGCAAAAAAGTAATGATGATAAAGGAAACAGGTCATTGTTAGCTGTTTGTAGTGTGAAAATGAGAAGCTAGTGCGACTAGGGTGGGGGAGAGAGATAGAGAGAGAGGGAATGCCAGGGCCCGAGGGCTGAGGGAGAGGTGGGAAGGGGGGAAGACAGCAAGGGTTAACAGAATTGAGATAGGATGCTTGGAAATGTACAGGAAATGACAGGAAACAGGAACATGGCAGGTTCACATTTTCCCACGTACCCGCAACCACACGTCACCGTAATTCCTGTTTTCTACATTCTCAGCCTTGGCCTCTGGGCGCTGGCCCTGCACTGCTGCCACTCCCAACATTGATGACGGAATTACTTATTTCCCACCTTTTACAGGTCCCCCGCACACTAACCCTCTCCTACACACACTGGGGACAATTTTACACATACACCAAGCCAGTTGACCTGCACGTCTTCAGAGTGTGGGAGGAAACAGAAGATCTGGGAGAAAACTCACGGGGAGAACGTACAAACTCCGTACAGACAGCACCCGTAGTCGGGATCGCACCCGGGTCTCTGGCGCAGTGAGCGCTGTAAGGCAGCAAACTCTACCGCTGCGCCACCGTGCCGTATTATCTTCACTTCGACAGTGTCAGCTACTACATTCGGTCATCCAAAAGCCTTCTCAGCTGACCATGAGCTTGAGAAGAGCCAAGAAGGGTCTTGACCCAAAACGTCACCCATTCCTTCTCTCCAGAGATGCTGCCTGTCCCGCTGAGTTACTCCAGCTTTTTGTGTCTATCTTCACTATTTAATGGTGAATTTTCTTGAGTTAGCTGACGGGGCAGGGTGTGGTGAGGAAGGGTGTGGTGAGGGGGGGGGGGGGGGGGGGGGGGTGGAGGGTTGGTCTGTTTTTTTAATTTCTGAGTTGTCTAAGCCACAGGCAAACATGACATAGACCAGAGCTCAAAGCACTCACCCACGCATCTACATTCCAGACATGGTCAAGGCAAGCTCCTTCCGCCTGATTAAGCAACACTTCCCACAGACCGCACGTAACCTTGTGTTCCTCTCCCTGTCTGCAGCTCGGTGCTGTCTGGCAGCTGAACCTGGACCCAGGGACCCAGTGTGACAATGCACGAGAATGGGCTGGAGGATTGTGTGACAGTGCACTATAATTGACCATAGGAGCATGCTACAGTGCACAGTGTGTAATAAATGGGCATAGATTGATGCAAGGGCCAGGAAGCGAGCGGGCAAGATTATCTCTGACCCCTCTCACCCTGGCCACACACTCTTTGAATCACTTCCCTCTGGAAGGCGACTCCGGACTGTCAAAGCTGCCACAGCCAGACATAAAAACAGTTTTTATCCACGAGTAGTTGCTCTACTCAACAGCCAAAACTCTGTAGCCTCCCTTTGATCTGGTATTTTGTTGGTTCACATGCTTGATCAATGGTGTTTTATCATTAATGTTTTATTATTATTAATGTTTAGTGTTTTCTGAGTCATTCGTAACTGTCACTGTATGTCACGTTGTTACTTGTGGGCGGAGCACCAAGGCAAATTCCTTGTATGTGAATACTTGGCCAATAAACTTACTTACTTACTTACGTACTTACTTAGAACAGTGTTACAGTGCGTCATAATGGGCCATGACTTTTACAACTTACCGAAGGCAATTAACCTACAAACCTGTAGGTCTTTAGAGTGTTGGTGGAAACCGGAGCACCCAGAGAAAACCCACATGGTCACAGGGAGAACATACTAACTCTATACAGCCGCATCTGTGGTCAGGATCTAACCTGGGTCTCTGGCGCTGTGAGGCAGCAACTCTACCACTGCGCCACCGTGCCACTCTCATTGACATTAGACAATAGACAATAGGTGCAGGAGTAGGCCATTCGGTCCTTCGAGCCAGCACCGCCACATTCCTACATTAGAGTCACACATTATGGAACCAGGCCCTTTGGCCCATCTCGCCCATGACAACCAGGGAACAATGGTGGGGTAGTGATGGGAGGAGGAGATGGAAGAGAAAAGGTTTAATCGTTCAAAGTGGAAAATAAGTAATTCCGTCATTAATGTTGGGAGTGGCAACAGTGAAGGGTCAGCGCCCAGAGGGCAAGGCTGAGAATGTAGAAAACAGGAATTACCGTGACGTGGGGTAAACGTGAAACCTGCCACGTTCGTGTTCCGTGTCACCCGACTACATTTCTGAGCATCCTCTCTAATTACCTTGTTACACGAGCCAGCACAGTCTCACCTTGCTAGATATGGGAGATGCATACATTTACTTCTCGTAAGGCAGCAACTCTAGAGGTGGGATGGCTTATTCTCATTGCTACACAGCGATGGCTCCTTTCATCTGGCTGCCCTCGACTACACCTTTTATCCCCTCCTGTCAGTAAATTCATAAGATCATAAGATCATAAGTGACAGGATGTCTATTTAAGAATAAGGAGTAAGCCATTTAGAACGGAGGCGAGGAAACACTTTTTCTCACAGAGAGTGGCGAGTCTGTGGAATTCTCTGCCTCAGAGGGCGGTGGAGGCAGGTTCTCTGGATGCTTTCAAGAGAGAGCTGGATAGGGCTCTTAAAAATAGTGGAGTCAGGGGATATGGGGAGAAGGCAGGAACGGGGTACTGATTGGGGATGATCAGCCATGATCACATTGAATGGCGGTGCTGGCTTGAAGGGCCGAATGGCCTACTCCTGCACCTATTGTCTATTGAGTAGCATTAGGCCATTCGGCCCATCGAGTCTACTCCGCCATTCAATTATGACTGACCTATCTCTACCTCTTAACCCCATTCTCCTGTCTTCTCCCCATAACCTCTGACATAGATCAGCCATGCTTGAATGGTGGACCAGACGAAGGGGCGAACAGCCTAATTCTACCATTATCACTTATGATTTTAGGGACCCGGTTCAATCCTGACCACGGGTGCTGTCTGTACGGAGTTTGCACGTTCTCCCGCGAGGGTTTTCTCTGCGAACTCCAGTTTCCGCCCACACTCCAAAGACGTGCAGGTCTGCAGGTTAATTGGCTTGGTGTAAATGTAAATTGCTCCCAAGTGTGTGTGGGATAGTGTCAGTGTGTGGGGATCGCTGGTCGGCACGAACGCAGTGGGCCGAAGGGCCTGTTCGTCTAAAACTAAAATAAAACTAAACCTCTCAGACCTCATCCTTTCAATTCGACAGAAGCACTGTAAAAATGATCAGCTGGGAGGAACGTGATTGACTTCTCTAACCTGTGACCTTAAACAGTGTTAGGAGTTGTGAAGAATTAAAAAAAACATGCCAGGCCACAGTATTCCAGACAGTGATGAAGGAAATACATTGTGAAGCTGATGTAACACAAGATACACTTTGAACTTTCTATTGTTAGACTCTTGTCCTCTTGTCCAACATTTCTGACATTCCCAGACCCTGCAGTAAAACATACACCGTCTGGAAACCGCGAAGACACAATGTCATCATTTTTCATTCATTTTATTAAAAAATCCGCAATTGCAACATGACCTTTAAAAACTTTAGATTTCGGAAACAAGGAACTGCAGATGCGGGTTTGCAAAGAGAAAAGACGCAATGTGCTGGAGTAACTCAGAGTTGTCAGGCAGCATCTGTGGAGAACATGAATAGGTGACGTTTTGGGTCGGGACTGAATGGTGTCAGGGGTTATGGGGTGAAGGCAGCAGAATGGGATTAAGAGGGAAAGATAGATCAGCCATGATTGAATGGCGGAGTAGACTAGATGGGCCGAATGGCCTAATTTTGCTCCCATAACTATTGAACTAGTGAACATGGATAGGCAATAATTCCGGCTGGGACCCTTGGATCCCAACCAGAATTATTGCCTATCCATGTTCTCCACAGATGCTGCCTGACCCGCTGAGTTACTCCAGCACTCTGTGAAACGTCACCTATCCATGTTCTCCACAGATGCTGCCTGACCCGCTGAGTTACTCCAGAACTTAGTGAAACGTCACCTATCCATGTTCTCCCCAGATGCTGCCTGACCCGCTGAGTTACTCCAGCACTCTGTGAAACGTCACCTATCCATGTTCTCCACAGATGTTATGTGACCTGCTGAGTTACTCCAGCACTCTGTGAAACGTCACCTATCCATGTTCTCCACAGATGCTGCCACAGATTTTTTTTTAAATATCATTCAACCCTCAGCAGAAGTCTCTGGCAGGGATATCAATTCAAACCAATCGGTAAAAGCCGTTCAGTCAAGCTGAAAAACTCATCATGTTTCACAAATGAATCGCTCCGAAGCTGGCAGCTTCCCTCCTGCTTTGTAACACACCTGGAGCTCACCTCCGCTGCAGCACAAGCACTCCCCCTTGTGGACTTTCAGGACAATACGCGATGAGAGCGGAAAGATTTCCTTTTGTCAAGAGTCAAGAATATTTTGTTAAAGAAGGAACTGCAGATGCTGGAAAATCGAGGGTTACACAAAAGGCTGGAGAAACTCAGCGGGTGCAGCAGTATCTAAGGAGCGAAGGGGATAGGCAACGTTTCGGGCCGAAACGTTGCCTATCTCCTTCGCTCCTTAGATGATGCTGCTGCACCCGCTGAGTTTCTCCAGCCTTTGTGTAACCGTCAAGAGTATTTTGTTGCCATATGTAACGAAATATGAAACAAATATATATATATATATATATATATATATATATATATAAATGTCCAGCCTTTACATATATATAAATACATTATAAACACACATATATATCAAGGGTGTTTTATTATATAATATCCCGAGATATAGAACAATTATATATAATTCATATGTATTCTATGCAAAAAAAACACATTTCATATGTCATGAAATATGGAATTATATATATATTATATATTTATATATATATATATTATATATATATATATATATATATATATATATATATATATATATATATATATATATAAATATAAAATTGTTCCATATTTCAGGATATATGACAATAAAACTCTCTTGAATATATACATCTAATATATATTAAAAAAAGCTGGAAATGTATTTCTTGGAACGCAGGAGACACAGGGATGATTTTATGGATGTGTGTAAAATCACGAGGGGAGTAGTGGGTTATATATATTACACACCTCCACAGGATCATCCTTCAGCCTCCAGCATTCCAAGAAATACATTTCCAGTGTGGGAAGGAACTGCAGATGCTGGTTTAAACCGAAGATGGGCACAAAAAGCTGGAGTAACTCAGTGGGTCAGGCAGCTTTGAAGCATCACCTATTCCTTTTCTCCAGAGATGCTGTCTGACCCCAAGTACCTTTCCAGCCTGTCCAACCGTTCCCTTTAGCTCAGTTCTTGAGTCTTGGCAGCATCCTCAGAAATCTTCATTGTACACTTACCAGCTTAATGGAATCTTTCCCATAACAGGTAACCAAAATTGAGTGCAATACTCCAAGTGTGGCCTCACCAAGACCTTGTACAACCACAACATAATGTCCTACCTTCGATACTCAATTGGTCAGGCAGCATCTCCGGAGAACATGGATAGGTGACTTTCTCCTATCCCATCTCTCTTCCAGATTTATTTCCCCCAAACACAATCATTCTAAAGAAGAGTCGCCTATCCATGTTCTCCAGAGATGCAGCCTGACCTGCTGAGTTACTCCAGCACTTTGTGCCTCTTTTTGAAAACCAGCATCTACAGTTCCCCATATCTCATGTAGTCAATGCCTACTATGTTCTGTTGTGCTGAAGCAAAGCAAGAATGTCATTGTCCTATCTGGGACACATGACAATAAACTCTCTTGAATCTTGCATCTTGAATGTTCTCCAGAGATGCAGCCTGACCTGCTGAGTTACTCCAGCACTGTGTCCCATTTTGAAAACCAGCATCTTCAGTTCCCCATATCTCCTTCAATACTTAAATCCCTTACTGATGAAGGCCAATGTGCCAAAGGCTTTCTTCACTGTACAGAGTCTTGCTTACACGTTAGGGAAACCAAGAACTAGTGGGCATAGGTTTAAGGTGAGAATGGAAAGATTTTATCGCAGATAGACACAAAATGCTGGAGTAACTCAGTGGGACAGGCAGCATCTCTGGAGAGAAGGAATGGGTGACGTCTCGGGTCGAGACCCTTCTTCTGACAAGGTTCTTCAAGATTTAATTGGACCCTGAGGGGCAGGTTTTCACACAGACAGTAGTTGGTGTATGAAGCTAGCTGCCAGAGGAGGGAGTTGAGGCAGGGACATTTAAATGTACATTTAAAATGTTACCTATTCCTTTTCTGCAGAGATGCTGCCTGACCCGCTGAGTTGCTCCAGCATTTTGTGTCTTCTTCACAATCCACCTGGCTATCTACCAGCGGAAACACTATCAGGGAACAGTACATGTGCTCCTAGATCCCTCTGCTCTACAACACTCCCCCCAGGGATCTACTATTCAATGTGAAGAAACATGGAAGATAGGCGCAGGAGCAGGCCGTTCGGTCCTTCGAGCCAGCACCACAATTCAATATGATCATGGCTAATCATCCAAAATCAGTACCCCATTCCTGCTTTCTCCTCATCAGTCTGAAGGAGGGTTTCAGCCGGAAACGTTGCCTATTTCCTTCGCTCCATAGATGCTGCCGCACCCGCTGAGTTTCTCCAGCACTTTTGTCTACCTTCTCCTCATATCCCATGGTTTCATTAGCCCTAAGAGCGATATCTACTCTCTCCAGAAAACATCCAGTGAATTGGCCTTCAGTGGCAAAGAATTCCACAGATTCCCAACTCTCCAAATCTCAGTCCTAAATGGCTTAGCCTGTAGTCTGAACTTCACAGACTTCACACGGACTTCTGAAACACTTTGATTGCAAAGTGCTTTGAGGGGTGCCGAAGGGTGCTTTGAGATTTCTAGTCTCTTTCGTCCCAGCTGGACACCTGCAGCGTGCTAAACCAGCAATGTGTATAGAGTTTGGTTACATCCAGGACAAGGCAGCTCCAAGCCAGACCATTGTGAAGCCTCTTAACATGAATAGGCAGAGACAGCTTGACTGCTCCTAATTAAAAGTACAATTACTCTTTAAACAGTGAGGCAACACACATTTTGGGAATATTCATTATTTTGCTCAATCAGAACAATATTGTCCTCGTGCCTTTTTAAATATTCAAACATCTGGTGCATTAATGAATAGCAAGAAAACTGAAATTCAGCTTTTCCACGGATAATGATTTCAAAAGGTTCGACATGGATGCTCGACATCAACATCTGTTTTTCTCCGATTGAAGATGTTTTAATTCAATATTGCATTGTGCCTTTATTTGTTACTATTCTGTGAGCATTTTTGTCTAAACTGCCGGGACAAATTGTGAACAGAGCAGTCAATCACCAGGTGGGACAACAGATGGTTCAAAGCTATTCCTGCTTCACAAATATCCTTACAAGTAACTTCCCATTAAATCCCCCATTTTGACAGACGATTACCAGCTTCTTGGCATTTATGTTTCTGGATGATGCAAGTGTGTTTAAGGTACTTTTCAATTGTCACCCTTTGCCCTAAATCCTTCTCTGAAACTTGCTACCGTGACAACTGTTTGCGGCCTGGGTCCATTGTTGTCACTTCCACCAAAGGTGTCCGCAGTAAACTTTGTTTGGCAGGCTATCTGATCAGACAATGCATGGTGGCAGAGTTGCTGCCTCACAGCGCCAAGGACACGGGTTCGATCCTGACCACGGGGCGCTGTCCGTGCGCAGTTTGTACGTTTGCCTGGGCTTCCTCCGGGCGCTGGGGCTTCCTCCCGTGACGGGCTGCTTTATTGGCTACTCTGTAGGCTAATCGGCCTAACGTGTAGGATGGAACCACGGGTGATCAATGGTCGGCATAGACTGGATGGGCTGAAGGGCCTGTGTCCATGTTGTGTCTCTAAACTAAACGTAAATACAATCACGTCAAACTCCAGTACAACTGTAGAGCAAAAGGGTGCAGAGTGCAGGATATAGTTCTCAGCATTGTAGCACATCAGTTCCATAGACAGAATCCAATGTCTACAATGGGGGGAATTGGACTGGACTGGACCCCAAGCTTATGGTGGGAGCGTTCAGAAGCCGAGGGAAAGAAACTGTCAGACGATCTGGAGTTCTGCATTTTTGCGTTTGATCATCTCATCTGAATGCTCATCCATTCTCCTGATGTCCACCGTGTGCAGTTGTATGAGTACACAGAATGGCTCTTTCACCAAGCGCAGGCTCGCCGATCGTTCCGCTGAACACCTCCGCTCAGTCCGTCTTAACCTACCTGATCTCCCGATGACTCAGCCTCCTCCATTGCCAGAGTGAGGCCCAGCGCACATTGGAGGAACAGCACCTCATATTTCACTTGGGTAGCTTACACCCCAGCGGTATGAACATTGACCTCTAACTTCAGATAGCCCTTGCTTTCCCTCTCACCCTCCATCCCCTTCCCCTTCCCAGTTCTCCCACTAGTCTTACTGTCTCCGCCCACATTCCATCCCTTGTCCCTTACAAGGGATCAGTCTGAAGAAGGGTCTCGACCCGAAACGTCGCCCATTCCTTTTCTCCAGAGATGCTGCCTCACCCGCTGAGTTGCTCCAGCTTTTTGTGTCACCGCCTTGTTCATCAACTTGAAGGTCCTGGAACGAAGGTGGAGAGACGGCAGAGAGTTGTAGAACAGCGCGCTCCGTCACAGGTACTGACCTCCCCACCACCGCTAGGGATCACTCGGAGGCACTCCTGGGCTCCAAGGCATAATCTCCCCTCTCTGTCCCAAGAAGATTAATCCCAGCTTCTCTGGTTGACTTCTCTCTGCTTAAAACAGGAATGCGGAGGTTGAATTCCCTCTGCTGTCATCTTCAGTCCAGGGCTCACAATTTAGATGTCTTTACTGTGTAAACCGCTACTATTAAATCTCCATTCAAGTGCTCGCGTTCACACTTCATGCACACAGAATGATCGCAGGCAGGCTGCCAGCACCATTTTATTCTTCAAAATCAATTGATTGGAAAATCCCGGATGAAAGGGCGTCTTACAGCTTGGGAAAGCGCATTCGGAAAAGATATAACCATATAACATATAACCATAATAACAATTACAGCACGGAAACAGGCCCTCTCGGCCATTCCAGTCCGTGCCGACCATTTGTTTTCCCCTAGTCCCATCTACCTGCACTCAGACCATACCCCTCCATTCCCTTCACGTCCATATACCTATCCACTTTACTTTTAAATGTTAAAATCGATCCTGCCTCCACCACTTCTGCTGGAAGCTCATTCCACACAGCCACCACCCTCTGAGTAAAGAAGTTCCCCCTCACGTTACCCCTAAACTTCTGTCCCTTAAGATGCTCCTGAAATATTCCGGTTCGCCCTCACTCGACCTAAAGGTGTTACACTGCACTGTTGCTCAACACATTATTCCCGATGACCTCGATGTGAACCGCAAAAACAATAGGTTCATAGGTTCTCGGAGCAGATTTAGGCCATTCAGCCCATCAAGTCTACTCTGCCATTCAATCATGGCTGATCTATCTCTCCCTCCCAACAGACTGGTTGTGGAGGCCAAGTCAATGGATATTTTTAAGGCAGAGATAGATAGATTCTTGATTAGTACGGGTGTCAGGGGTTATGGGGTGAAGGCAGAAGAATGGGATTGGGAGGGAGAGATGGTTCAGCCAAGATTGAACGGCATAGGTTTGAAGGGCCGAATGGCTTAATTCTGCACTTATGACCTTATGACCATTCTCCCCATAAGCCCTGATACCCGTACTAATCCAAGAATCTCAATCTCTGCCTTAAAAATATCCACTGATTTGGCCTCCACCGTCGACTGTGGCAAAAAATTCCACAGATTCACCACCCTCTGACTAAATAAATTCCTCCACATCTCCTTTCTTAAAGGTACGTCCTTTTATTCTGAGGCTGTGCCCTCTGGTCCTAGACTCTCCCACTAGTGGAAACAATGCGATGTAATGGTGTAAAGCCACTACTTCCACCCTTCTTCACCAGTTGTATGGGTGTGGAGATCCAAACTCCACTGAATGAGCTTCACGTTACACTTCCATACAACGCATCACTGAAATGAGTGGTGGGATTCACAAAGTGATTGCAAACACATATTACGCCAAAGTCTATCCGCGCTCTCAGATCGATGCAAGCTAAGGGCTCCTGGTTCACAAGTGACAGGAGCAGAATTAAGCCATTCGCCCCATCTAGTCTACACCAACATTCAATCATGGCTGATCTATCTCTCCCTCCTAACCCCATTCTCCTGCCTTCCCCCCATAGCCCCTGACACCCGTACTAATCAAGAATCTATCTATCTCCGACTGAATAAATTCCTCCTCATCACCTTCCTAAAGGAACCCTTTAATTTTGAGGCTATGACGTCTGGCCCTGGACTCTCCCACTAGTGGAAACATCTTTTCCACATCCACTCTATCCAGGCCTTTCTCTATTTGTGAATAGTGGTGGTGACAGATACTTGGTATTGCTTCAAAGAAATTTCCCAAGCTTGCCCAAGTACTCGAGATCAGTATTTATTTTCCCATCCAACAATCAGCCATGATCATAGTGAATGGCTGTGCTGGCTCGAAGGGCCGAATGGCCTACTACTGCACCTATTTTATAGGTTTCTAACAACATTAAATACAAGTCTTTCCATTAATTCATTATGGTCTGTGGGAGCTTGCTGTTACAACAGCCCATAGGTACTCCATTGTTGGGACATGCGGCAGTAGTTTAGATAAGGGATACAGCGCAGAAACAGGCCCTTCGGCCCACCGAGTTCGTACCCGCCAGCGATCCCTGCACATTAACACTATCCTACACACACTAAGGGCAATTTACATTTTATACCAAGCCAATTAATCTACATTCCCGTGCGTCTTTGGAGTGGGGTGGGAACCAAAGATCTCGGAGCAAGCCCACGCAGTCACAGGGAGAACGTACAAACTCCGTACAGACAGCGCCCGTAGTTGGGATCGAACCCGGGGTCTCTGGCGCTGTGAGGCAGCAACTCTACCGCTGCGCCACCGTGCGGCCCGTGGTAATGGAAAGTAACACGCTCTCTTCTTTGGCTTGTTGCGAATTAAACAGGTGGTGATCACGCGTAGGAAATTATTTTTCAAATCAGCACACAATCCACTATTAAAACTGGCGGCAGCCTTCATTTTATTTTTCCATCAGCTATTACAAAATTCAGTGATAATCTTGTACAGCAACATTTTCAAAGATAATGTGTGGCAGAAAAAGCTGTGATACACATTCGGTAGGTTGTCAAAAAAGTCTTAAGGCGTCTGGCCCAGTGGCTGTATTCACAAGACAGGTCTAAGCCTTGGAAAAGTGCTGGAACTGGAACAACATTCCTGCTCCCTCAGCCTCCCTGGTAAGCCCTACATCCAGCCTGCATTGAGTGGTGCCAGGGTCAGCTCGGTTTATTGAGGTGGAGGCCAGGCATTTCATCACGGCAGGGCCACTGGTCACCACCGATGCATCTCCTGCTCTTTACCAGGACAGCATCTGGCCATCGAAGCCTCACCAGGGCAGCATCTACGCAAGGGGATCGCCACAACTGGCGGTGTCCCCCTCCATCTCGCACCTTCCCAACGTGGCGCCACGTCGCTCCGCTGGCGGGATTTCTCCCCGACCGCACTGCGGGAGTTCTTTCATCAGTCAGGCCACTGTAATACACCAACCGGACTCCCCATCACCTTCTCAAGGGCGATTAAAAATGGGCGTCGAATGCCACACCTGCCAAACAATGCCCACAGCCAATAATGCCCACATGATGAAAGAAGCAGTCCAGCTACCTTTCTGCCTACTGGGCTGTGGTGGTGTTACTGCAGGGTGACGCAAGCCAAGGGGATCGCAGTTAAAAAGCCCAAGAACTGAATGACCTCTTCTTGAGGACGTTTCCATGATATCTGTTGAACTTAGTGACAGTTCATTACCAATGTTCCCCACGCAACCCAATATAACAAACGCCTGCTCTTCATAGAAACATAGAAAATAGGTGCAGGAGGAGGCCATTCGGCCCTTCGAGCCTGCACCGCCATTCAATATGATCATGGCTGATCATCCAACTCAGTATCCTGTACCTGCCTTCTCTCCATACCCCCTGATCCCTTTAGCCACAAGGGCCACATCTAACTCCCTCTTAAATACAGTCAATGAACTGGCCTCAACTACCTTCTGTGGCAGAGAATTCCAGATTCACTACTCTCTGTGTGAAAAATGTATTTTTCATCTCTGTCCTAAAAGACTTCCCCCTTATCCTTAAACTGTGACCCCTTGTTCTGGACTTCCCCAACATTGGGAACAATCTTCCTGCATCTAGCCTGTCCAACCCCTTAAGAATTTTGTACGTTTCTATAAGATCCCCCCTCAATCTTCTATAATGCATAGACAAGGCCACAAAACCCCAACAACGTGGACCAGGTCAACTGGGCTACTCTTACCCCTACCACAAATGACAACCATTTATCCAGAAAAAACATCGTGGAACAATAAACACCCCCCCCCCCCCCCCCCCCTCCCCAACTATCGGAGGATACCTCAAAGGTTATCGGCCTCCTGAAATATCTTATAGCCTCTCAGACAATAGGTATCACTGAACATTGGGGACATTCGACCAACCCCACTTCATCCCAGTTCACATTTTTTCATCCAGGTTTACTTTGGAATGGCAACCATTTGGGAGTGACAGTCAAACCAAAGCTAGGAGGGACAGGTCTACTGACGTGCGATGGTTTGGAGTCCACTTATGGGTTCAGAAATTTTAGGAGCTGGATTAGGCCATTCGGCCCATCAGGTCTACTCTGCCATTCAATCGTGGCTGATTTATCTTTCCCTCAACCCCATTCTCCCGCCTTCTCCCCATAAACCTTGACACGCTTACTAATCGATCAATCTCCACCTTAAAAATATCCATCAACTTGGTCTCCACAGCTTTCTGTGGCAATGAATTCCACAGATTCACCACCCTCTGACTAAATAAAAATTTCCTTATCTCCTTCCTAAAGGTATGTCCTGTTATTCTGAGGCCATGCCCTCTGGTTCCAGACTCTCCCACTAGTGGAAACATCCTCTCCACATCCATTCTATCCAGGCCTTTCACCGTTCAGTTGGTCACTTCTTGGCGGAGGAGGAGGGGGGGAGGAGGGGGAGGGGAGGAGGGGGGGGGGGCAGGCAAGTTGTGTGGTAAATGCTTTGATGGCACTAAAACCTAGTTATCTGTGGAATGGATTCCGAAGAGTGGCAAACGAATGCCAAAGTCATGAGTTTCGGTTTAGTTCATTGACACCTGTACCGAGGTACAGTGAAAAGCTTTTGTCCTGAAACGGCGATCACCAGCAAAAAACGCTGGCGCTAACCACAAAAAAACGCCAGGAAATTAGATAAAGAAAGGGGTTGGGGGGCCAACTATTTCATTTGGTCTCGCAGTAACATAAGACTGAATCACAGTGGCCCTTTAGAAGAAAGAAAATTGGTGCAATGCACACTCACCCGGGAAAGAATGTAGTGAACTTGAAACACAAACTGAACCGGAGAATGCTCCCAACCAGCCTTACCTGTGTCCACATCTTGGTGCTCATGACTTTAAAACCACAAAAGACCAGTTGGAGTTGGAAGAGTTGCAGCAATCTTTGCAACTCAGCTTCAACTTGGACTGAAGTCTTTGGTAAAAGAGAGACCAAACCACTCGCCCCCCCCCACACCCCCCCAAAAAAAAAAAAAACTGCACATACTTATTTTCCAACTGGACAATGGGAGCAGTCACCATCCCCTCTCTTGGCTGGTTACAAAGTAAAAGGCTGGGACCCACAACACCAACAGCTCCGCTTGTCCTTGGCCTGAGCTGGTGGTGGCGCGCCACCTGCCCGTACGTGTGAAAACATTCCTCATTCCAAGGGCGTTCACCTTGCATGGGCTGCTTTGTGAATACAGCCAGTCGCAATGGACATCCAACATCAGAGGGCGCCAGTGTACCTGCCTAGTCCTAAAAGTACCAAAATTCTCTGTTGTTCTGTGAAGTTTCAAATGACATTTACAACTGGTTACCACTGAGGTTTCTTTGTCTGAATTCCCTACAATCCTCCTGTATGTCGCTCCCTCTCCCTCTCTCTCACTCCGTGCCTCTTGGAGCATTCTGATTCTTCGACAATATCCCCAAACAGTGTCTGCTCTCGGTGCTTGGTTGCAGACCGTGCCTGTGGCTCTTGTTTTCTGCGCCCCGGCTCCCTACGACCAGGAAGTCCCCTGTTTACCCTGACCTGGAGAGGGAAAAAAGCTGCAGTCAATTAAACACACACAAAAAAAAACAAAAACATTTATGGTTTTACGAGGATGTTGCCAGGGCTCGAGGGTGAGAGCAGGGGGGAGAGGTTGAGCATGCTGGGACTCTATGCCTTGGAGCGCAGGAGAATGAAAGGTGATCTTATAGAGGTGTATACAATCATGAGAGGAATAGATCGGGTAGAAACAGAGTCTCTTGCCCAGAGGACATTTTTCACACAAAGGGTGGTGGAGGTATGGAACAAGCTGCCAGAAGAGGTAGTTGAGGCTGGGACAATCCCAACGTTTAAGAAAGAGTTAGACAGGTACATGGATATGTCAGGTTTGGAGGGATAAGGGCCAAACTCAGGCAGGTGGGACTAGTGTAGCTGGGATATGTTGGCAAGTTGGGCTGAAGGGCCTCGATGTCACTTTAACACTGTATGTTAAAGGTTTGTGATGGACACAAAACGCAGAGATGCTGAAGAGAGTCATTTTCTCCAGCATCTCTGAACAAAATGGATCGGTGACGTTTTGGGTCGAGACCCTCGATTGTAGGGGTTGGGGGGAAGTCTGGAAACAAGAATAGAACAAGACAAACCAGGGGCCTTGTTCTGTAACTTCCCATACCTCTAGTTTCCCACTCCCCTGACTATCAGTCCGAAGAAGGGTCTCGACCTGAAACATTGCCCATTCCTTTTCTCCAGCGATGCTGCCTGTCCGGTTGAGTTACTCCAGCACTTTGTGCCGAACTTCGATGCAAACCAGCATCTGCAGTTCCTTCTTCCACAGCATCAAAGCCTTTTGATACAGCTATTAACATGTTTATAGGCACAGGAAGGTGTCACAGAGCTGCTAATAGATCCAATACAGGCACAAAAAGCTGGAGTAATTCAGCGGGTCAGGCAGCATCTCTGGAGGAAGGGAAAGAGGTGACGTTTCGGGTTGAGAGCCATCTTCAGACGATAATAATAATAATAATAATAGATGGAAAATCCAGTCTGGCCACTACCCCTCTAACCAGAACACAGGGAATGAAAGGCGTTATAAATAGACAGATGGGAGTTACCTACCAGTGCTCCTGGATGGAATCCTGAAAGAGAAATTAATTAATTCAGTACATTTGTTGGATATTCAACCACCATTTTCATCACATTCTACAAAGTACCATTAACGTGGCTCATACTGCTGAGCTTTAAGGATGCGTTTCACAACCTTTCCTGTTCTTTAAAGGGTGACCACTCAAATAGAAATGTGTTTGGGAAAGTCTCCCCCCATTTGTAATGAGCCGATGTGAATGGGAGAAAATATGCCATTGTGCCACATATGCCTGAATGGAAGTATTATAGACAATAGACAATAGACAATAGGTCAATAGGTGCAGGAGTAGGCCATTTGGCCCTTTGAGCCAGCACCGCCATTCAATGTGATCATGGCTGATCATCCCCAATCAGTGCCCCGTTCCTGCCTTCTCCCCATATCCCCTGACTCCGCTATTTTTAAGAGCCCTATCTAGCTCTCTCTTGAAAGTATCCGGAGAACCTGCGTCCACCGCCCTCTGAGGCAGAGAATTCCACAGACTCACCACTCTCTCTGGGAAAAAAGTGTTTCCTCGTCTCCGTTCTAAATGGCTTACTCCTTATTCTTAAACTGTACCCCTGGTTCTGGACTCCCCCAACATCGGGAACATGTTTCCTGCCTCTAGCGTGTCCAAGCCCTTAAGTGTGATTCTAGCGTGCGATTCAATGTTGTACCTAAGTAAAAATAACTTTGTATCGAGAGTCACTCGTGCATTGATAAAGGATTGATGGACAAAACGCAAGCAGGTGGGTTATGTAGATGGAGCATTTTTGTCAGCATGGGCAAGGTGGGGCAAGAGGCCTGTTTCCATGCTCCATGACTTTATGATAGGAAGCTGTGTGACAAATGATTCCAGCGATTTTATAGAGAGGCTCAAAAATGACTCCCAACTTCAGGCTGCTTTGGAGATAACGAATCAAAACTCCATTCACTAGGAATGCCGTCTGGAGATAACTCGAACTGGGCTTGTTTTGGAAGTTCCGGCTTGAAGGATTCTTGGTTTCCTTTTGACAGACACAAAAAGCTGGAGTAACTCAGCGGGAACAGGCAGCATCTCTGGAGAGAAAGAATGGGTGACGTTTCGGGTCGAGACCCTTCTTTGGACCCGAAAAGTCACCCATTCCTTCTCTCCAGAGATGCTGACTGTCCCGCTGAGTTACTCCAGCATTTTGTGTCCGTCTCAAGTTTGTAGGTAATTTGGCTGGGTAAATATAAAAATTGTCCCCAGTGTGTGCAGGATAGTGTTAATATGCGGGGATCGCTGGTCGGCGTGGACTCAGTGGGCTAGTTTCCACGCTGTATCTCTAAATCTAAAACTAAGCTAAAATTAAAAAAGCTTTGTTACTGTGCCGCCCCATGTAGCAGATATTGCAAGATCTAACTATTAAAATGGAAATATTTCCTTCGTAAATTTTCAGACAAAATATTGGTTTGAAAAGGAGGCGATGGAAACAAAAGGAAGTCAAACGATCCACCGCTGTAAATACATTCTTCCCGCAGATATATCCTGCCTTCCAATGCTCTACAGGTTACAAATTCATTACACTGCTCTCCCCCAATGTCTCTGAGCACGGTGATAAATGAGCCTCCAATCCAGAAAGTACTGTTGGTAAATATCACTGAAAATATTAATTAAAATATAATTAGCGAGACTGCACTTTATTGCAGATTTTGATAGCCCAGATACAGCGCATAATTAATCAGAGCTGTCAGCCATGATCTTCACTGCCTGAACTTACAATGCCACACTTGGCAGGTACTTAGACACCCATTCTTGGTCGAAGATCGACACAAAATGCTGGAGTAACTCAGCGGGACAGGCAGCATCTCGGGAGAGAAGGAACGGGTGACGTTTCGGGTCAAGACCCTTCTTCACTCTGCATGAAGAGGGTGCGAGCTATAGGGAGGGGTTGAGCAGGCTGGGTCTCTATTCCTTGATGCGCAGGAGGATGAGGGGTGATCCTAAAGAATATATAAGAATGTTTAAAATCATGAGAGGAATTGATCGGGTAGGTGCACAGTCTCTTTCTCGGAGTAGGGGAATCGAGGTCCAGAGGTTCAAGGTCAAGGGGAAAAGAATTAATAGGAATCTGAGGGGTAACATTTTCACACAAAGGGTGGTGGGTGTATGGAACAAGCTGCTGGAGGAGGCCGTTGAGGGTTTGGACTATCTCGACGTTTAAGAAACAGTTAGACAGGTGCATGGATAGGACAGGTTAGGAGGGATATGGACCAAGCGCAGGCAGGTAGGACTAGTGTAGCTGGGACATGTTGGATAGTGTGGGCAAGTTGGGCCGAAGGGCCTGTTTCCATGCTGTATCACTCGATGTCTCTATGACTCCAGAGACGCTGCCTGTCCCGCGGAGTTACTCCGGCATTTTGTGTTTAAACTTCGGTTTAAACAAGGATCTTATAGAAACTTACAATGGATCTTATAGAAAGCTTACAAAATTCTTAAGGGGTTGGACAGGAAGACTGTTCCCGATGTTGGGGAATTCCAGAACAAGGGGTCACAGTTTAAGGATAAGGGGGCCGAGATGAGAAAATAATTTTTCACACAGAGAGTGGTGAATCTGTGGAATTCTCTTCCACAGAAGGTAGTTGAGGCCAGTTCATTGGCTATATTTAAGAGGGAGTTAGTGGCTAAAGGGATCAGGGGATATGGAGAGAAGGCAGGTACAGGATACTGAGTTGGATGATCAGCCATGATCATATTGAATGGCGGTGCAGGCTCGAAGGGCCGAATGGCCTACTCCTGCACCTATTTTCTATGTTTCTATGTTTCTATCTGCAGTTCCTCCCTACACATCCATTCTTGGTCAACAGGGCTCAATTGAAGTCAATGATAATGTGGACTGGAGTCAGGGGGCAACAATCTGCGCTACCACGGTGTGTGTTTACTTTTAACAACCAACGTCGCCAGCAATAAAACTGTTAGAGGGATGCAATTAAATCATTTTGCTGAAATATTATTTAATGCTGTGGGGCAATTGGGGGATTTAACGATCAATATGGATGCCGATCAATCCTATCAAACTTAATGGATCCTGTAAATTCTTACAAATTAAACCTGACATATGCTGAGAGAATGGAGCAGCTGGGCTTGTACACTCTTCAGTTTAGAAGGATGAGAGGCAGTCTCATTGAAACATATAAGATTGTTAAGGTTCTTGGACACGCTAGAGGCAGGAAAGATGTTCCTGATGTTGGGGGAGTCCGGAACCAAGGCCCACAGTTTAAGAATAAGGAGTAAGCCATTTAGAACGGAGACGAGGAATCACTTTTTATCACAGAGAGTGGTGAGTCTGTGGAATTCTCTGCCTCAGAGGGCGGTGGAGGCGGGTTCTCTGGATGCTTTCAAGAGAGAGTTAGATAGGGCTCTTAAAAATAGCGGAGTCAGGGGATATGGGGAGAAGGCAGGAACGGGGTACTGATTGGGGATGATCAGCCATGATCACATTGAATGGAGGTGCTGGCTCGAAGGGCCAAATGGCCTACTCCTGCACCTATTGTCTATTGTCTATTGACATGGCGGGATGTTGGGTAGAAGTTACAGCAATTCAGCCCAGGTCACCAGAGGTTGCTGTTTAGGTCTCCTAAGTTAGGGTTAGGGTTAGGGCTAGGGTTAGGGTTAGGGTTAGGGTTAGGGTTAGGAGACCTAAACAGCAACCTCTGGTGACCTTGCCCGCCACCCAATAAAAATACCAAGGTCGAGGTGACTCTTCAACCTCCTACCACCTCCCACGATTATGTTGAAAACCTTCCTTGACTATGAAGAAAACCGGCTTCGACCAGACCTGTGACTAAAAAATTATCGATTTTTAAAACCGCAACCTAGTTGAGGCTGGTTTTAAACACGATGAAAAAATAGCAGCAACCAAGATGAAGCCTCGACCACGTGGAAACCACGTTCGACCATTAGGGAGAGCGACCAAAACCTCCGGTGATCTCATGGAAACCTTGGGTGGCGTGCAAGGTCACCAGAGGTTGCTGTTTAGGTGTCCTAAGTGGGACAGGGGCTTTATAGCACCAGGGACCCGGGTTTGATCCTGACTACGGCTGCTGTCTGTACGGAGTTTGTACGTTCTCCCTGTGACTGCATGGTTTTCCTCCAGTTTCCTCCCGTAGTCCAATGACGTGCAGGTTGGTAGGTTAATTGGCTTCTGTAAATCGTCCCCAGTCTGTAGGATAGAACTGGTGGGGGTCATTGATCGGTGCGGGCGTGGTGGGATGAAGGGCCCGTTTACAAGATACAAGATACATTTATTTGTCACATGTGCCAGATGGCACAGTGAAATGTGACCATACACCATACAATAAAATAAAGAACACAACACCCGATAGAGATCAACATAAAACATCCCCACACAGCAGAATCAAAGTTTCCCACAGTGAGGGAAGGCACCAAAGTCAGTCTCTTCCTCTGATGTTCCCCCGTGGTCGAGGCCTCCGGAGCCCCCGCAGTCGCCGCCACGAGCAGCCTGCCGCTCAGGCCCGCCCGCCGCGACGCTGGAACTCCGACGTCGGAACGGGAGGCCAACCTCAGCGGCTCGGACCCCCAAATCGTCAAATCGAAATAGTCGCATCCTCGCCAGGAAGCGGTTTCCCCCTTACCCTACCCCCCCTCCCCCACATAGAAAAGCCGAAGAATCCCCAAAACAAAACTGTTTAGACAAACTAAAATAAAAAGATGGGAAAAGACGGACAGACTGTAGGCAGAGGCGCCTTCAATGCGGCACCCCTAGTGATAAGTGGTAAGTTTCCATGCTGTATCTCTAAAACTAAAACTAAAAGGTTGATACTTCAGACTTCAGTCGCCCATTCCTTTTCTCCAGTGATGCTGCCTGTCCCGTTGAGTTACTCCAGCACTTTGTGTCCATCTTTGGGTTAAACCAACATCCGCAGTTCCTTCCTAAACAAACAATAATAGTGCACTCTGCCCCTTTTTATTGCTCCAGGCTTGGCCTGCGTTGATCAGCTGGGACCTAACTGAGCTCACAGAGGGAGGGAAGGAAGAAGCAGGAGCTGGTGAAATGCCCTGGGGTTCTCGGCTCCCCTCGACCGTGCCTCCTTTGTGTGACAGGTCCTCTGGCAGTCCCGGCACCCCCCAGCCCTGCCGTGGCTCTGGACAACTCGGCCTCAATCAAAACCTTTACACCACATCGCGCAAAAGCTCGGGGACAGACAGGTGGGCTCAACTAATTTCTTCCCCGAAGTGAAGAAATTTTTTTTGGGGGGGCAGAACAGGGAGAGCAATGGGGAGACGTGCTGAGAGGTGGGAGGGAATGAACGATACTTTACTGTCACAAGTGACAAGTCACAGTGATATTCTTTGCTTTACACACCCGTGGTATGCAAAGAGGAGCCACAGAAAGGGCGGCGACAAATTCACAAAATATACCACAAAATGGCTCCTCCATTCTTCTACCCCTGCCCCCCTCACGGAGATGCCCCCCATGCCGGGCCCTTTGTTCCCCTCTCCACTCATAATGTCAGGTTCTCCCATGTCAGGTCCTCCTTGGTTCACCTCCACCTCCTCCTCCCCCTCCCCCGCCCATGGCGGTTTTTGAAGCCCGGGGCCATGGCACTGGAACTGGGTCTTCATTCCCCCGAGCATCCCCCAGCTGGGTGGGACGGTGGTGAACAGACCCCGTTCCTCGCACTGAAGGCCACAGCCAAGGAACGGCAGACAAGGTGGAGGAGGAGGCTCATAAGGTCATACGTGATAGGAGCAGAATTAGGCCATTCGGCCCATTAAGTCTACTCCGCCATTCAATCATGGCTGATCTATCTCTCCCTCCTAATCCTATTCACCTGCCGTCTCTCCGTAACCCCTGACACCCGTACTAATCAAGAATCTATCTATCTCCGCCTTAAAAATATCCATTGACTTGGCCTGCACAGATTCTGACGAAAGAAATTCCTCCTCATCTCCTTCCTAAAGTTATGTCCTTTTATTCTGAGGCTGTGACCTCTAGTCCTAGACTCTCCCACGCGTGGAAACATCCTCTCTGCATCCACTCTGTCCAGGCCTTTTAGCATTCTTAAGGGATTGGACGGGTTAGATGCAGGAAAAATGTTCCCGATGGTGGGGGAGTCCAGAACTAGGGGTCACAGTTTAAGAATAAGGGGTAGGCCATTTAGGACTGAGATGGAGAAAAACATTTTCACCCAGAGAGTTGTGAATCTGTGGAATTCCCCGCCGCAGAAGGCAGAGGAGGCCAATTCTCTGGGTATTTTCAAGAGAGAGTTAGATTTAGCTCTTTGGGCTAAGGGAATCATAGGATATGTGGAAAAAGCCGGAACGGGGTACTCATTTTGGATGATCAGTCATGATCATATTGAATGGCAGAGCTGGCCCGAATGGCCTACTCCTGCACCGATTTTCTATGTTTCTATGTATGTGTTCGTGGGGGTGGGGTTGGATATTATGGAGGTTTTAGGGCAACGAGGGCCCAGTTATCCAGCATGTGTGAGACTGGTCAGGTTGTGTGGGAGCTCCCTCAGCCTCCCCTCATGTCAGCCCAGACACATCCCCGGTCTCCCATAGACTTGATACAGGCCCTTCGGCCCACCAAGCCCACACTGACCAGCGATCACCCCGTACACCAGCACTATCCTACACACTAGGGACAATTTACGGAAGTTTTTTAGTTTAGTTTTGAGATACAGTGCAAACAGGACCTTCCCCCGCCATGTCCGCGCCGACCAGCGATCACCCCGTAAACTCGCACTATCCTACGCACTAGGGACAAGTTACAGAGGCCAATTAACCTACAAACCTGCACGTCTTTGGAATGTGGGAGGAAACCAGAACACCCGGAGAAAACCCACACAGTCACAGAGAGAATGTACAAACTCCGTACAGACAGCACCCGTGGTCAGGATCGAAACTGTGTCTCTGGCGCTGTGAGGCAGCAACCCTGCCGTTGTGCCACCGTGCTTCCCGCGGACGCATACGCACGTACATGCAGTAGTTACGGACACTGCACATGTATATGAGATATTCAAAGCACCCCTGGCCTTGGGAGCTCCTCGTCCCCCTGTGAATGCCAATTAGCAGCAGCCATCACAGCGGAGGGAGCAATAAAATGAAAGACGTTTCTCCCAGACAGGCAGAAAAAAAAAATAAATGGATGATTATCCTTGGACTGGGCTGGCCTGAGGATCTGCGGCAGGCGGGCGCTCACACCGGGTCTGTGGGGAGCGCTGGTGTCGGGCACGGTCACTGTCTGAAGCACTTACGTGTACAGAGGCTGCAACTGCAAATGGGACGTCTTCTGAGGGGCCTGGTACCCGTAGGAATCAAATCCTCCGATGAAATCAACTGGAAACAGAGGGAAAATAAACATTATTATCCTTTAGTTCAGTTTAGTTTTGAGCTACCGCACGGAAACAGGCCCTTCGGCCCACCAGGCAGTGCCAGCAACACTGATGGTCTGCTAGCTCCTTGCTCGACAGCTCAGTAATCAGAAGTGGTTTCTTCTACTGTTGATGTAGTCTAGTTTAGTCTAGTCTAGTTTACTTTAGTTTTGTTTAGAGGTACAGCACGGAACCAGGCCCTTCAGCCCACTGAGTCCGCGCCGACCAGCGATCCCCGCACAATAACACTATCCTACACACACTGGGGACGATTTACATTTATACCAACCTACAAACCTGTACATCTTTGGAGTGTGGGAGGAAACCGGAGCACCCGGAGAAAACCCAGGCAGGTCACAGAGAGAACGTGCAAACTCCGAACAGACAGCACCCATCGTCGGGATCGAACCCGGGCCTCTGGCGCTGTAAGGCAGCAACTCTACCACTGCGCCACCGTGCCGCCCTCTTTCGAACGAGAATAATGAATAACTTGCAAGGACAACATGCGCAACCTCGGAAATTTATCCTGGGTTTCTTTGGTTAAACCTCCACTGTTTCAGAATTGCACTAAAACACACATTTGTTCAATATTGAGCATTTAATGAATGTAAGGGTTAAATTTATATGGTGTTGCAAGTGTTAAACCGACACAGTTTCAGAATTGCGCTAAAAACACACCTTAATTTATTATTGTACGTTGCACGAATCCAGGGGTTAAATCTATCTTTCCTACACAGAACCTAGAACAGTGCAGCCCAGGGACAGGCCCGTCACCCCTTCTGTGTGTGCTGAGCGTGATGCCAAATTAAACTAATCCCTTTTGCCTGCACATGATCCATATCTCTCCATTCACTGCTAATCCATATTGTGGTTTAGTTTGGACATGCAATTTGGAAACCAACCCTTCGGCCCACCGAGTCCATGCCAATCATCGATTACCCATTTACTCACAAATTCTGTGTTATCTTTCTCATCCGCTCTCTATACACATTAGAACTGTGATCATCTTTCCACAGATGCTGCCTGACTTGCTGAGAGTTTCCAGCATTTTTTGTTTTGATTATGTGTGTATCTTCAGTGAACCTTGCGACTGTTGTAAGATAGAAGTATCTTGATACTGCAGAGGTGCTTCACTTGTTGGAGATACCAGCGTTTTTAGCCAAGGTCTATAGAGCGGTGCAGCTGGTAGAGCTGCTGCCTCACAGCGCCAGAGGCCTGGGTTTGATCCAGACTTCAGGTGTCATCTATGTGGAGTTGGCACGTTCTCCCAGTGACCGTGTGGCTTTCCTCCGGGTGCTCCAGTTTCCTCCCATGTCCCAAAGACGTGCAGGTTTGTCGGTCAATTGGCCTCTGTAAATTGCCTCCCAGTTTGTAGGGAATGGGATATCACTAAACGTCTTGCGCTTACCAAATCCTTTATGCCAGCTACCATACTCCACATTGGCTAAGCAATATTTTTACATCTCTTTTCAATAAAAATGTTAATTGGCCTCTGCAGATTGCCCCAAGAGTGTAGGGAGTGGATGAGACAGTGGGATTACATAGAACAAGGAGTTTAATGCTGATAAGTGTGAGGTGCTACATCTTGGCAGGACAAATCAAAATAGGACGTACATGGTAAATGGTAGCGAATTGAGGATTGCAGTTGAACAGAGGGATCTAGGAATAACTGTGCCTAGTTCCCTGAAGGTGGAATCTTATGTAGATAGGGTGGTAAAGAAAGCTTTTGGTGTGCTGGCCTTTATAAATCAGAGCATTGAGTATAGAAGTTGAGATGTAATGTTAAAATTGTACAAGGCGTTGGTGAGGCCAATTCTGGAGTATGGTGTACAATTTTGGTCGCCAAATTATAGGAAAGATGTCAACAAACTAGAGAGAGTACAGAGGAGATTTACTAGAATGTTGCCTGGGTTTCAGCACCTAAGTTACAGAGAAAGGTTGAACAAGTTAGGTCTTTATTCTTTGGAGCGCAGAAGGTTAATGGGGGACTTGATTGAGGTCTTTAAAATTATGAGAGGGATAGACAGAGTTGACGTGGATAAGCTTTTTCCATTGAGAGTAGGGAAGATTCAAACAAGAGGGCATGATTTGAGAATTAAGGGACAGAAGTTTAGGGGTAACATGAGGGGGAACTTCTTTACTCAGAGAGTGGTAGCTGTGTGGAATGAGCTTCCAGTGGAAGTGGTGGAGGCAGGTTCGATTTTATCATTTAAAAATAAATTGGATAGGTATATTGACGGGAAAGGAATGGAGGGTTATGGTCTGAGCGCAGGTAGATGGGACTAGGTGAGAGTAAGTGTTCGGCACGGACTAGAAGGGCAGAGAGGGCCTGTTTCCGTGCTGTAATTGTTATATGGTTTTATGGTTAACAGGTGTGAACGGGCGATCGACGGCCGCCGTGGACTTGATGGGCTGAAGGGCCAGTTTCCATGCAGCAAAGTAAAGTAAACTAAACTAGACTAAACCAGACTAGACTAGATTAGACTAACTAAACGGAACAAAATGAAATGAAACCAAACAAATCTAAACTAAACTAAAGTATACCAAATTAAACTAAGCTGAACTAAACTAGACTAGACTAGACTAAACTAAACTAATCTGAACTTAACCAAATCAAAACAAACCAAATTAAACCAAATTAATAAAAAATATCAAACATGAGTGGGCTTCCCAGAATGGAATTAAAACTCAGGCATGAATGAAAAGACCCTTTTGAGTTTTTGTACGTGGGAAGGATATAATAGATTGATAAGCAGCTGGAGAGACAGAAAGACAGTGCTGTCTATGCACGGGGAGATGGCCCGGCCTATTGCAGATGATTAGTTGAGTGAAAGTTGGCGGTAAAGATTGCTAACTGGAGGTAAGGTTACAGATGGCGAGGTGGATGATGGATTGGGGGATGCGTGTCGTGGCTGCGCCAGGCTGACAGATGGCTGGCCTTCCTTCAAGTCGATTAACGGGCATCACGCATGCAGGAAAACCCGGCTTGTGTGTGCACAGCAAGACTCCATGGACAGCAGGGAAAGCAAAAAAGGCCAATTTGATCTGATTTAGCCGTGCGGGCTGAGTGGGGTGCAGGTGGTCTGGACACTGAGAGCTCCCCAAACACGAGCAAGGGATCATTTATTCTCAGCCAAACAACCAAGCCCAATCAATTATTCATGACAATTGCCCATAACTTAAACCAAGTGGATGCATCCAAACTTCACTTGAAGGTTCAACGTTTTCATTTGAAGGATATTTAAAATCTCAGAGGTCACGGAAGGCAGCTGCCTCATCTCACGGTGAGAAAACAGCCTTTGTTTAAAACGAGTCATTCTAAACCAGCAGTAATCTGCCACGATCTGGCATTTCCTGCACTGCCTGTACTCAGTACTGGAGATATTTATCACCATTTGTGCTTGGATTTGGTAGAGAACAGTATTGGTGAGAAGCAGCTTCAGCCTCGTGTTCTGTTGAACGGGTTACGTTTTGGGAAAAGGTGAACATTAGAAATCTGAAGAAGGGCCTCGGCCCCGAGCCGTCACCCATTCCTTCTCTCCAGAGATGCTGCTTGTCCCGCTGTGCATGTGCGAGTGTGTCTGTGCGCATTTGAGTGTGTGTATATCTTTGTGTGCCTGTGCATCCCGGTATGGGCTTGCCTGTGGTGTGTCTTTAGTCAGAGGGTGGTGAATCTGTGGAATTTGTTGCCACAGAAGGCTGTGGAGGCCAAGTCAATGGATATTTACAGTGGCTTGCAAAAGTTTTCATACCCCTTGAACTTTTCCACATTTTGTCACGTTACAACCACAAACGTAAATGTATTTTATTGGGATTTTATGTGATAGACCAACACAAAGTGGCGCATAATTGTGAAGTGGAAGGAAAATGATACATGGTTTCCAAATGTGATTACAAATAAAAAACTGAAAGGTGTGGCGTGCAAAAGTATTCAGCCCCCCAAGTCAATACTTTGTAGAACCACCTTGCGCTGCAATTACAGCTGCAAGTCTTTTGGGGTATGTCTCTACCAGCTTTGCACATCTAGAGACTGAAATTTTTGCCCATTCTTCTTTGCAAAGTAGCTCAAGCTCAGTCAGATTGGATGGAGAGCGTCTGTGAACATCAATTTCCAAGTCTTGCCAGAGATTCTCAATTGGATTTAGGTCTGGATTTTGACGGCCATTCTAACACATGAATATGCTTTGATCTAAACCATTCCATTGTAGCTCTGGCTGTATGTTTAGGGTCGTTGTCCTGCTGGAAGGTGAACCTCCGCCCCAGTCTCAAGTCTTTTGCAGACTCTAACAGGTTTTCTTCCAAGATTGCCCTGTATTTGGCTCCATCCATCTTCCCATCAACTCTGACCAGCTTCCCTGTCCCTGCTGAAGAAAAGCATCCCCACAGCATGATGCTGCCACCACCATGTTTCACAGTGGGGATGGTGTGTTCAGGGTAATGTGCAGTGTTAGTTTTCCGACACACATAGCATTTTGCATGTAGGCCAAAAACTTCAATTTTGGTCTCATCAGACCAGAGCACCTTCCTCCACATGTTTGCTGTGTCCCCCACATGGCTTGTGGCAAACTTCAAACGGGACTTCTTATGGCTTTGTTTCAACAATGGCTTTCTTCTTGCCACTCTTCCATAAAGGCCCAATTTGTGGAGTGCACGACTAATAGTTGTCCTGTGGACAGATTCTCCCACCTGAGCTGTGGATCTCTGCAGCTCCTCTAGAGTTACCATGGGCCTCCTGGCTGCTTCTCTGATCAATGCTCTCCTTGCCCGGCCTGTCAGTTTAGCTGGATGGCCATGTCTTGGTAGGTTTGCAGTTGTGCCATACTCCTTCCATTTTCGGATGATGGATTGAATAGTGCTCCGTGAGATGTTCAAAGCTTGGGATATTCTTTTATAACCTAATCCTGCTTTAAACTTCTCCAGAACTTTATCCCTGACCTGTCTGGTATGTTCCTTGGGCTTCATGATGCTGTTTGTTCACTAATGTTCTCTAACAAACCTCTGAGGCCTTCACAGAACTGCTGTATTTATACTGAGATTAGATTACACACAAGTGGACTCTATTTACTAATTAGGTGACTTCTGAAGGCAATTGGTTGCACTGGATTTTATTTAGGGGTATCAGAGTAAAGAGGGCTGAATACCTTTGCACGCCACACTTTTCAGTTTTTTTATTTGTAAAAAAATTTGAAAACCATGTATCATTTTCCTTCCACTTCACAATTATGCGCCACTTTGTGTTGGTCTATCACATAAAATCCCAATAAAATACATTTACGTTTATGGTTGTAACGTGACAAAATGTGGAAAAGTTCAAGGGGTATGAAAACTTTTGCAAGCCACTGTACAAGGCGGAGATTGACAGATTCTTGATTAGCACGGGTGTCAGGGTTATGGGGAGGAGGCAGGAGAATAAGGTTGAGAGGGAAAGGTAGATCGGCCATATTTGAATGGTGGAGTAGACTTGATGGGCCGAATGGCCTAATTCTGCTCCTAGAACTTATGAACATTGCAAGCTTTGCTTACATATAAGTGAGGAAGCATGTAGCCGTCAGGTATTTGTACACCTGAATCACGCAGCCGGCAACCTTCTGCAAACGCTTCCCAAGAAGCTGCGTTAACATTTAAAAGGTGCGATTTATCATCACTTACGTCTGACCCCTGGCGCCACTTAAAGGACACAACTGATTGTTATGATAATACTTTGGAAAGCAAACTGCCGAAGTTATCGTTCGCTCGAGCAGTTTCATTACGTCCACCAGCTTCTAAACCAGGTAGCAGACTCTGATAGTTACATTTGATGTGTTCTCCACGGCAACGCAGAACGCTCACTGTGTCCACACTAACCTCTGATGGTGAATATCCTCCCCCTTCCCACCCCACACCAGAAGCCTAGTCATACTGGCCGCCTCCCCTCGCCACGTGCAAATGCAGAACTGCTGTGTGGGGATCGCTGGTCGGCACAGACCCATATCCCTAAACTGAACTGAATTGAACGAATACTGAGGTAATATTAAAAATAGCGTGCAACAAAAGTTTTCCACTGTACCCCGGTGCACATGACAATGAACTGCACTGAAGTTGGACTAGACAGATAGACGCAAAGTGCTCAGCAGGTCAGGCAGCATCCCTGGGGAAAAAGGATGGGTGACATTTCGGGTTGGGACCGTTCCTAAGTCTGAATAAGGGTCCCCAACCTGAAACATCACCCATCCTTTTTAGAAACCTAGAAAAATAGGTGCAGGAGTAGGCCATTCAGCCCTTCGAGCCAGCACTACCTTTCAATATGATCATGGCTGATCATCTAAAATCAGTACCCAGTTCCTGTTTTTTTCCCCCATATCCCTTGATTCCTTTAGCCCAGTGAACTTGGCCTCCACTGCCTTCTGTGGCAGAGAATTCTTCTCCTGAGATGCTGCCTGACCTGCGGTGTTACTCCAGCACTTTGTGGCTATCTTTGTCGCCACTCCCAATTCTGATGCAAAGTCCTGACCTGAAACATCGATAATTCATAAACACTCCCAGCACCGATGCTGCTCGACCCGCTGAGTTCCTCCCCTAGTTTAATTGTTAGACCACTTTATGTCTGCAAACCCTCTCAAATGTAATGAGAGCACTTTACACCTACACAATATTGTTACATTGCTGAACCTCAGGGGTGGTGTCTGACATAGGCACTCACCTTTATGAAGATGAATTTAACCTTGAACTTGTCTCTTCTTTCTGGTGGATGTAAAAGACCATTTGTGCCAAATGTGTTCAACAGGAGGCAGGTTCTTGAGGTGGCCGAGTGAATATTTATCCAAAAAACAAAGAACTGGAGGAGCTCAGCGGGTCAGGCAGCATCCATAGAGGGAATAGACAGGCAATGTCTGTAGAAGTGTCCCGACCCATAATGTCATGTGTCCACTCCCTCCGCAGATGCTGCCTGACTCGCTGAGTTCCACCAGCACTTTGTGTTTTGCTCGAGTCCAGCAACTGCAGTTTAGTTTAGTTTAAAGAGACGGCATGGAAACAGGCCCTTCAGCCCACACCAACCAATGGTCACCCATGCACTAGCACCATCCCATGCACACAAGAGTTACTTGCACCCCCTCTCTCTCTGTCCCCCCCACACCCTAGTCGGCGTACTAGTTTCACTATCGTCCTGCTGAGTTTCACTGTTTGTGTCCCTCGTTATCACCTTCCCCACAGCCAACAATGGACCATTGTGAGCTCCACCTTTCCTTGATCACCGTTTTGCTTTTTGCATATCTTTCATTCATTTGTTCTATGTACCGCCCATATCTCTCGTTTCCCTCTCCCCTGACTCTCGGTCTGAAGCAGGGTCTCAACCTGATGCGTCACCAGTTCCTTCTCGCCAGAGATGCTGCCTGTCCCGCTGACTTCCTCCAGCATTTTGTTTCAGTGTAAACCAGCATCTGCAGTTCCTTTCCTACACCTGGTGTTTTTGGGTCGATCGCCGGTTCGGCATGGACAGGTTGGGTGAAGGGCCTGTTTCCACGCTATATTTCTAAACTGAACTAAAATAACGAAACCATTAGAATTCTGCACAGGCCCATGATGTTTCCATCTGGAGGAACGAGGACACCATCACCTCCAGTAGGTTCTTCCAGAGTTACTAAAGAAACGGCTCAGGTACTTACAACTGTCTTCCTCTTCCAGAAACACTTTACTGACGTAACAGGCGTAGACAAAACCACAGAGCTGCAAAAGAACAGAATTTGTAGTTAGTCACCATTTCAGATCATGTGACATTAATTGACCTCACTGGGTCAGCCAGTGAATTGGAGAGGACATGACTCATTATTTACAAAAAACAGCTACCAGGTTGCAGAATCCGTTAAAAAAGCAGAAAACAGCAATTTCTCCCATTAAAACAATAGATAATAGACAATAGGTGCAGGAGTAGGCCATTCGGCCCATCGAGCCAGCACTGTCATTCAATGTGATCATGGCTGATCATCCCCAATCAGTACCCCGTTCCTGCCTTCTCCCCATATCCCCTGACTCCGCTATTTTTAAGAGCCCTATCTAGCTCTCTTTTGAAAGCATCCAGAGAACCTGCCTCCACCGCCCTCTGAGGCAGAGAATTCCACAGACTCACCACTCTCCGAAACTTTTCAACATGTTGAAAATCTAGCGGCGACCAGAAAAAGGTACGACTTTAGACAATAGACAATAGGTGCAGGAGTAGGCCATTTGGCCCATCGAGCCAGCACCGCAGACTCACCACTCTCTGTGAGAAAAAGTGTTTCCATGCCTCCGTTCTAAATGGCTTACTCCTTATTCTTAAACTGTGGCCCCTGGTTCTGGAAACATGTAAAGGACATTTGGATAGGTAGACAGAGAGAGGCTCAGATGGATTGGAGTTTAGACTTTAAAGATACAGCGTGGAAACTGACCCTACGGCCTACCGAGCCCGAGATGACCAGCGATCGCCCCTTCACACTAGCACAATCCGACACGCTTGGAACAATCTGCAAATTTCTAGTGAAGCCAACTAACCTACGAATCTGTGCATCTTTGGAATGTGGGAGGTAACTGGAGCACCCAGAGAAAACCCACGCGGTCACGGGGAGAGCGTACAAACTGCGCACACACAGCACCCGTGGTCAGGATCGAACCCACCAGGCGGAGGAGGGCTCTGCCCAAACCGGCTGCCTACCCCCTTTTCCGGGGTTACGTCCGTGCCCGGGTGGTGTTAGAGAGGGACTACGCTCTGTCCACGGGCACCCTGGGGGATTTCCGGAACCGCTGGGCGCGACGGGTGGGGGGGGGTGGGGGGGGTGGAATGCATCCATGACAAGGATTGTAACATAGTTGTATAATTCACATTTCTGATAGCCCTTGCTTTCTCTCTCCATCCCCTCCCCCTTCCCTGTTCTCCCACCAGTCTTACCTTCTCCGCCTACATTCTATCTTTGTCCCACCCCCCTCCTCCGGCATCAGTCTGAAGAAGGCTCTCGACCCGAAACGTCGCCCATTCCTTCTCTCCAGAGATGCTGCCTCACCCGCTGAGTTACTCCAGCATTTTGTGTCTACCTTCAATTTAAGCCAGCATCTACAGTTGTTTCTTACACAGTTGTACAGTAGTTTATTCAGTATATTTGTTTGTCTTGTATTATGGTGGTGGGTTCTGTTTTGTTTTATTTTATTGTAAATATTATTTTTAATAATTGAATACATTTTTTGATATTTAAAAAAACGAGCCCGGGTCTCTGGCGTTGTAAGGCAGTAACTCTGCCTCTACGCTACTGTGCTGCCCAGTGGATATGTGGACAGGTGGGACTTGCGTAAATGGGGCATCTTGGCTGGCACGGGCAAGTTGGGCACAGTTGCAGCCTTCCATTGCCAGGAGAGGGACCTCATTGAAATCGGCCTTTGTATAGTGTACGATGTAACTAGTGTATGGGTGATCATTGGTCAGCATGGAATTGGTGGGCCGAAGGGCCTGTTTCCATGCTGTATCTCTAAACTAAACTGAACTAAACCAAACTCATCTAAATAAACTGAACTAAACTAAACTGAACTAAACTAAATTAAACTAAACTCATGGAATTTGCAACAATAAACTTGTCAACTTATGGCCCTGTCCCACGGTACGAGTTCATTCCAAGAGATCTCCCGAGTTTAAAAAAAATCAAACTCGTGGCAAGCACGGGAGAATGAACGTAGCCGGTTCGTCGGAGCTCGGGGACGTCTCTTAGCGGCTCGTAACGCTAACGGCATGTGCTCGGGAAGACTCGCTAACGGCAGGTAAGCGCGGGAAGACTCGTGAAGATTTTTCAACATGTTGAAAAATGTCCACGAGAGCCCCAAGTACCGACGAGCGGCCATTACCGTAAATCTCCGAGTTCGAATCAGGGCAAACTCGGGAGAACTCTTGGAATGAACTCGTACCGTGGGACAGGGCCATTAGCAAATCTGGGACCAGATATACTGAGGGAAAACTTTATCCTTCAATAAGAAGTAACTGGTCTACTCACACTTCAAATTATAAACTGGATTTCAAATAATGCAGGAAGCAATGAATGCAGCGAGTCATGTCTGAAGACCAGTGGTACATCACACAGCCACATTGTATTACACACTCTCATTAACTATCGCAAAGTTTAACAGGGAGCTCCTCTATGTTTGCCAGCGGCATGTTTAATCAACTATAGGACTTGAAGCAGAATAATGGATTTGCATAGTATGCTGAATAATAAACAAAGCCCATTCTTCCCTTTGTTTTATATTGTACGCAGGGGAACTCCGATTCATTCTTCACATTTTAGTGAGATTAGGAACTAATGTCGGAGCTATTTATAATGTAGCGGACGACACAAAATGCTGAGTAACTCGGCAGGACAGGCAGTATCTCTGGAGAGAAGGAATGGGTGACGTTTCAGATCGAGACCCTTCTTCAGACTGCCTGAGACCTGAAATGTCACCCATTCCTTCTCACCGGAGATGCTGCCTGTCCTGCTGAGTTACTCCAGCATTTTGTGTCTATCTTCGATTTAAGCCAGCATCTGCAGTTCCTTCCCACGTATAATGTCGGGGTGGTGTTTACAGCCATTTCTGTCGAGTGAAGTTAGTGAAATCAGGACATTCCTTGCGCAACTTTATTGCGCAGGTTTCACGCTGAGGGCACTAGTGGTGCGGTGACACAGCGGGTAGTACTGTTGCCATGACCTCTGCTCACCGCTCACCTCTGCTGTTGGCCATGTGAAGGTTCCATATTATTCCTGGTGTTTTTTCCCCAGGTGCTCCAGTTTCTTCCCACATTATAATACTTGCCATAGTTGGGGCAGGTACTATACCAACATTCAAAAGACATTTGGATCGGTAAATGGTGACTGGGCTGCCCTTTTTTGTTAAGTAAGTAAGTAAGTAAGTTTATTGGCAAAGTATTCACATACAAGGAATTTCCCTTGGTGCTCCACCCACAAGTAACACCATGACATACAGTGACAGTTACAAATGACTCAGAAAACACTAAACATTAATAATAATAATATGACATCAATGATAAAACACCATTGATCAAGCATGTGAACCAACAAAATACCACATCAAAGGGAGGCTACAGATTCTATCCATGCTAACATGGATGCTATCCATCCTACGTGCTATATTTTACATCCATTCTATCCATTCTTCCATCCATCTATCTACATCCATTCTACATGCTATCCATTCAGCGGAAAGACTACACGTTATTATAATCGAGCCATCCATGGTGTACAGATACAGGATATAGGGAAAAACTGAACTAAAGAAGGGAATTGAGGGACTGGTTTGGTGGATGGGTGAATGAATGAGGAGAAAGGGGCAAGGTGATGGGTGGGATGGTGGGAGAACCGGGGGCACGTGCGGTGCCTATATTGCATATCGCTGTGTCAAAATATATTCATCACCAAACTGTAATACTGCTAAGAAATTATGGATTCCCTTCCCAAAACATCACCTCTCCATATTCACCAGAGATGCTGCCTGACCCACTGAGTTACTCCAGCTCCTGGTGTCTCTTTTTGTAAGCCAGCATCCAGGCGGGCATGGTGGCGTAGCGGAAGAGTTGCTGCCTCACAGCGCCAGAGATCCCGGCTCCATACTGACCACGGGTGCTATCCGTAATGAGTTAGTACGTTCTCCCTGTCACCTGCGTGGGTTTTCTCCGGGATCTCCGGTTTCCTCCCACACTCCAAAGACGTACAAAACCTACAAAATCCTTAAGGCGTTGGGCAGGCTAGACGCAGGAAGATTGTTCCCGACGTTGGGGAACTCCAGAACAAGGGGTCACACAGTTTAAGGATAAGGGGGAAGTCTTTTAGGACCGAGATGAGGAAAACATTTTTCACACAGAGAGTGGTGAGTCTCTGGAATTCTCTGCCACAGAAGGTAGTTGAGGCCAGTTCATTGGTTATATTTAAGAGGGGGTTAGATGTGGCCCTTGTGGCTAAAGGGTTCAGGGGGTATGGAGAGAAGGCAGGTACAGGATACTGAGCTGAATGATCAGCCCTGATCATATTGAATGGCGGTGCAGGCTTGAAGGGCCGAATGGCCTACTCCTGCACCTATTTTCTATGTTTCTATGTTTCTATGTTCCTGTGTACAGGTTTGTAGGTTAATTGGTTGCGGTAAAATGGTAAATTTTCTCTAAAGTGTGGGATAGTGTTAGTGTTCGGGGATCGCTGGTTGTCACGGCTGGGAGGGCCGAAGGGCTTGTTACCGCACTGTATCTCTAAATAAACAAAACCAAATAAAACTATGAAGAAGAAGTCTGAAGAAGGGTTTCGACCCGAAATGTTGCCTATTTCCTTTGCTCCATAGATGCTGCCTCACCCGCTGAGTTTCTCCAGCATTTTTGTCTGCCTTAAATAAAACTATCTGCAGTTCATTGTTTCTAACCTAATATTCTACGCTGGCCCACATTTATCCCTCATCCAAAATCCCTCAAACAGACTAAATGTTTAGGAAAGAACTTCAGATACTGATTTACACAAAAGATAGATACAAAGTGCTGGAGTACCATTCCTTTTCTCCAGAGATGCTGCCTGTCCCGCTGAGTTACTCCAGCATTTTCTGTCTATCCACTATATGGTTATGATCATATCAATATTTAATTGGTTATGATCCTATTATGATAACTTTCTACGCACAGATTGATAGCATCCTGCATTATATCTACAGCTGCACTGCTGGAAGGATGTTAGTCACTTTAATTTCCTGTGATTGCGAAAGGCACTGTTTGAATTCAGCTCCGTTCTCACTGTGAATGGAAAGATAAAATCTGGGAACATTTGCTGGCAGTATTCATTCTCCATGTGTGTGGTCTACTCTGAAATAATTCCATGAGGAACATCCTTCTCTACAGAAAGATATCTGATCTGCAACCATTGTAGATAGACTAAAGGGTCTGTCCCACTTAGGCGATTTTTTGTGGCAACTTGCCGCACCCGTCATAGTCGCAGCAGGTCTCCGAAACTTTTCAACATGTTGAAAATCCAGCGGCGACCAGAAAAAGGTACGACTTTAGACAATAGACAATAGACAATAGGTGCAGGAGTAGGCCATCCGGCCCATCGAGCCAGCACCGCCATTCAATGTGATCATGGCTGATCATCCCCAATCTGTACCCCGTTCCTGCCTTCTCTCCATATCCCCTGACTCTGTTATTGGTAAGAGCCCTATCTAGCTCTCTCTTGAAAACATCCCGAGAACCTGCCTCCACCACCCTCTGAGGCAGAGAATTCCACAGACTCACCACTCTCTGTGAGAAAAAGTGTTTCCTCATCTCCGTTCTAAGTGGCTTACTCCTTATTCTTAAGCTGTGGCCCCTGGTTCTGGACTCCCCCAACATCGGGAACATGTTTCCTGCCTCTAGCGTGTCCAAACCCTTAACAATCTTATATGTTTCGAACAGGCATCACAACCATACCGGCGTCACGTGTCAACACGTCGCGGGGTGAGGCCTGTATGGTCGTGCGTCATCGCCCAAAGAGCCGTATTGTTTCCTGGTCGCCGCTGGATTTTCAACATGTTGAAAAGTTTCTGCAGTGACTATGGTGCGTGCCGGCAGTAACAATCTCGTAAGTGGGACAGACCCTTAAAGAAACTCTTGCTTAGACACAAAGTGCTGGAGTAACTCAGCGGGTCAGGCAGCATCTGTGGAGAAAGTGGATGGGTGGCATTTCGATCAGGGCCCTTCTTCAAGCAACGTCACCCATCCCTTTTCTCCAGAGATGCTGCCTGACCCGCTGAGTTACTCCAGCACTTTGTGTCTATCTTTGGTACAATGCAGTATCTGCATGTTCGAATTGTTGCATTAGTGAGGTTCCCCCTGGCTTCAGTAGCCCCAAGGTATGCGTGAGCGAGAGGAGGGGGCGGCACGGTGGTGCAGGAGGTCTGCTGCCCCCTTAGGCCACTAGAGACCCCGGTTTTATCCTGATTGCGGGTGCTGTCTGTACAGAGTTTGTACGTTCTCCCTGTGACCGTGTGGGTTTTCTCCAGGTGCTTCGGTTTCCTTCCACCCTCCAAAGGTTTGTAGGTTTAAGGTCAAAAGGTCATAAAGAATAGGAGTAGAATTAGGCCATTCGGCCCATCAGGTCTATTCCACCATTCAATCATGGCTGATCTATCTCTCCCTCCTAACCCCATTCTCCTGCCTTCTCCCCATAACCTCTGACACCTGTACTAATCAAGAATCTATCTATCTCTGCCTTAAAAATATCCAGTGACTTGGTCTCCACAGCCTTCTGTGGCAAAGAATTCCACAGATTTACCACCCTCTGACTAAAGAAATTTCCTCCTCATCTCCTTCGTAAAAGAACATCCTTTAATTCTGAGGCTAAGATCTCTAGTCCTAGACTCCACTGGTGGAAACATCCTCTCCACATCCACTCTATCCAAGCCTTTCACTATTGTGTACGTTTCAATGAGGTCCCCCCTCATTCTTCTAAACTCCTGCGAGTGCAGGCCCAGTGCTGACAAACACTCATCATAGGTTAACCTATAGGTTAATCAGCTTCTGTAAATTGTCCCTAGTGTGAAGTGCTAGTGTACGGGGTGATCGCTGGTCAGCGCGGACTAGGTGGGCCAAAGGGCCTGGTTCCATGCTGTACCTCTAAAGTCCACAGTACCTCTAAAGTCTCTTCACACAGAGAGTGGTGAATCTGTGGAACTCTCTGCCACAGAAGGTAGTTGAGGCCAGTTCATTGGCTATATTTAAGAGGGAGTTAGATGTGGCCCTTGTGGCTAAAGGGATCAGGGGGTATGGAGAGAAGGCAGGTACAGGATACTGAGTTGGATGATCAGCCATAGAAACATAGAAACATAGAAATTAGGTGCAGGAGCAGGCCATTCGGCCCTTCGAGCCTGCACCGCCATTCAATATGATCATGGCTGATCATCCAACTCAGTATCCTGTACCTGCCTTCTCTCCATACCCCCTGATCCCTTCAGCCACAAGGGCCACATCCAACTCCCTCTTAAATATGGCCAACGAACTGGCCTCAACTACCTTCTGTGGCAGAGAATTCCACAGATTCACCACTCCATGATCATATTGAATGGCGGTGCAGGCTCGAAGAGCCGAATGACTTACTCCTGCACCTATTTTCTATGTTTCTATGTTTCTAAAGACTACTTTTGGGGAAAACATTTGATAGGTTCAGTGCCTATCACGGAGAGGATGAGGTGTGTGGGAAGGAACTGTCGATGTTACTTTACACCGAAGATAGACGCAAAAAGCTGGAGTAACTTAGCGGGTCAGGCAGCATCTCTGGAGAAAAGGAATAGGTGACGTTTCGGGACGAGCCCCTTCTGCAGTAGTGGGGTCAAGACATACACAGGGCTTGAATGCCCATTATCTGATCAGACACGGATGAACACGGGAGTGATTGAGGCCACGGAGGTGATCTAGTCTTCCACAGCTCCATTGCTTCACCAGAGAAAGGGAATGGTTTGGAGTGGGGTCGTTGGTGGGGGGACAAGATAAACGGCATTCTTTGCCGCAACTCTATTGAGATGGGCAAGAGCTGTCAACGTGAGCGTGTAGAACATCACTTTTGATTCCATTCACTCACTTTGCTGAAAAGCCTATTCATCTGGCACTGATGTGACTGGCGCTGACAGTAACATTAAGTTAAATGTGAAAGAGCAAAGAAATTGTCCACCGTGGAGATGGATGATTAGAATTTCTTCAGCACTCCAGCTCTGTGCACCTTGCAGATCCACGGAAATGATTAAAAATGTCAAATGGAAGCCACTGAACAAGGAGATCATCCAAGCAATATTCATCATGTCAATCTGAGTGAAGAAAGGAACTCGACACCCTGCATTATATAGGAACATTGGTGTGAATTAATCAATGGCAACCATGCTCGGAAAGCAAATCGCGGGCATCTTGATGAAGAGACCTGAAGTTGCAACTAATTTATTTGAGTTCTAGCAGAATTAGTCTCTTGTCACTTTGTAATATCTGCCATTGCCTCTGGCACAACTCTCAGCCACTGTGGCTGATCGCAAATAATCTTTCTTCCCATCTTGAGTAAATGAGCATGCAGAGGTCAATGGCAGTGAAAGACAAAACCCTGTTAAGGAGCTGTCCTTCCATTCTCCTTGCGGGAAAGTTTCATCGAGCGAGAGCAGAGAGAGAGAGAGAGAGGAACAAACTTGGGCCAAAGCCACCTCGCGTGCCGTGGAGGCAAGAATGGGATAGTCGTTGAAAAGGGAGTGGCAAGGGACGGCACGGTGGCGCAGTGGTAGAGTCGCTGCCTCACGGCGACAGAGACCCGGGTTCCAAGTCAAGTCAAGTTTATTCGTCACATACGCATACGAGATGTGCAGTGAAATGAAACGTGGCAATGCTCGCACATTGTGCAAAAAAAAAACCTACAAAACAGAATGGAACAGAATCACATTCACATATTACATATTTGTGGGAGGAAAAAATAAGAAAGAACAGCAATTTTAAAAAGACATCACACAACAGTAAATTGGTCCAGTAAAGTTAGTTCCTGGTGAGATAGGAGTTTACCGTCCTAATGGCCTCTGGGAAGAAACTCCTTCTCATTCCTCTCCGTTTTCACAGCATGGCAACGGAGGCGTTTGCCTGACCGTAGCAGCTGGAACAGTCCGTTGCTGGGGGGGAAGGGGTCTCCCATGATCTTGTTGGCTCTGGAGTTGCACCTCCTGATGTATAGTTCCTGCAGAGGGGCGAGTGTAGTTCCCATAGTGCGTTCGGCCGAACGTACTACTACTCTCTGCAGAGCCTTCTTGTCCTGGGCAGAGCAGTTCCCAAACCAAATTGTAATGTTTCCGGACAAGATGCTTTCCACAGCCGCTGAGTAGAAGCACTGGAGGATCCTCGCAGACACTCTGAATTTCCTCAATTGCCCGAGGTGGTAAAGGCGCTGCCTTGCCTTACTCACCAGTGCGGCAGCGTGTGATGTCCATGTCATATCCTCAGAGATGTGGACTCCCAGGTATTTAAAACAGCTCACCTTATCCACAGTATCCCCATTTACCTTCAATGGTGTGTACGTCCTCGGATGATGTGCCCTCCTAAAGTCCACGATCAGCTCCTTCGTTTTTTTGATAGAGGAGGCTGTTGTCCTGACACCAGAGTGCCAGGACAACATGGACTGCGGGTTGCTGTCTAAACGGAGTTTGTACATTCACTGAGTTTTCTCCGGGTGCTTCGGATTCCCCCCAGACTCCTCCAGACTCCACAGGTTTTCAGGTCAATTGGCTTCCGTAGGATTGTAAATTGGCCCTATCAAATCGTGAGAGGAATAGATCGGGTAGATGCACAGTATCTCTTGCCCAGAGTAGGTGAATCAGGACAAGAGGACATAGGTTCAAGGTGAAGATTTAATAGGAATCTGAGGGGTGACTTTTTCACACAAAGGGTGGTGGGCCTATGGAACGAGCTGCCAGGGGAGGTAGTTGTGGCTGGAACTATCCCAACGTTTAAGGACAAGGTACATGGATAGGACAGATTTGGATGGATGTGGTCCGAACATGGGCAGGTGGGACTAGTGTAGCTGGGACATGTTGGCAAGTTGGGCCAAAGGACCTATTTCCATACTGTATCACTCTATGACTCTATGACTCTATGACTAGTGTGTAGGACAGTGTTAGTATATGGGGATGATCGCTGGTCGGCACAGACCCGGTGGCTCAAAGTACATCCACAGTCTGGCAACGTGGTGCATAATCAACGGGCTACGATGGCCTTTCCCCACATTGTCAGAGATGGAAAATTGCATAACACATGAGCATTCCAGTCCTCTGTGACTCTGACGTCTCCAACAGGTCTTCCCATTAATTACATAGAAACTTAGACAATAGGTGCAGGAGTAGGCCATTCGGCCCTTCGAGCCAGCACCGCCATTCAATATGATCATGGCTGATCATCCAAAATCACTACCCCGTTCCTGCTTTCTCCCCTTACCCCTTGATTCCGTCTTCCCAAAGAGCGACATCTAACTCTCTCTTGAAACCATCCAGTGAATTGACCTCCACTGCCTTCGGTGGCAGAGAATTCCACAGATTCACAACTCTCTGAGTGAAAAAGCTTTTTCTCAACTCAGTCCTAAATGGCCTAGCCCCTTTTCTTAAACTGTCACCCCTGGTTCTGGAATCCACCAACATGGGGAATATTTTTCTTGCATCTTGCCTGTCAAATACCTTAACTATTTTATATGGTTCTATGGGATCTAAATTCCACTGAATAAAAGCCCAGTCGATCCATTATTTTATCATAGGTCACATTCTGCACAGAACCTTGCAGCTTCTTAATTAGTACTGGTGTCAGAGGTTATGGGGAGAAGGCAGGAGAATGGGGTTAGGAGGGAGACATAGATCAGCCATGATTGGATGGCGGAGTAGACTTGATGAGCCGAATGACCTAATTCTACTCCTTTCTCATAATCTTATGAATTCATTTTTTATAAGTCTCTATCTAACTCTTTTTGGAGTGACTGTTGAACACACTTCCCCATCATTCATTCCACACTACAATACCTCGCTGTGGAAAACCCGGATAGACACAAAATGCTGGAGTAGCTCAGCAGGTCAGGCAGCATCTCTGGAGAAAAAGAACAGGCGATGTTTTCCGGGTCGAGACCCTTCTTCGGACTGAGAGTCAGGGGAAAGGGAAACGAGAGATATACACGGTGATGTAGAGAGATATAGAACAAATGAACGAAACATATATGCCCAAAGGTAACAATGATCAAGGAAAGGTGGGGCCCACAATGGTCCATTGTTGACTGTGGGCTGGGTGATAATGAGTTATACAGACAATGAAACTCAACAGACGACAGTGAGACTAGTACAACAACTAGGGTGGGGGAGAGACAGAGAGAGAAGGGATGCTAGGGTTACTTGAAGTTGGAGAAATCAATATTCACATTGCTAGGTTGTAAACTGCCCAAGTGAAATATGGCATCCTTTTCCAAACGAACTATGAGAGTTTCTTTACCGAATGGAGACACAAGAAACTGCAGATGCTGGTTTACAAAAAAGATACAAAGTGCTGGAGTGTCTCTGCGGGTCAGGCAGCATCTCCGGAAAACATGAACAAATAACGTTTTGGGTCAAGACCGTTCGTGTAATAGGTGACGTTTGGGTCGGGAGCTTTCTTCAGACTGAAGGAGGGTCCCATCCAGAAACATCGCCCATTCACGTTCTCCAGAGATTCTACCTAACCTGCTGAGTTACCCAAGCAGTTTAAACGTGTAGAAAGGAACTACAGATGCTGGTTTATACCGAAGGTAACCACAAAACTCGGCGGGTCAGGCAGCATCTCTGGAGAAAAGGAATTGGTGACGTTTTGGTTCGGAACCCTTTCTCGGACGGGTTGAAGAAGGGTTCCGACACAAAACTTTACCTATTTCTTTTCATCAGAGATGCTGCCTAACCCGCCGTGTTACTCCAGCACTTTGCGTCTCCCTCCAGCAGTTTGTACCTTTCCTTTGCTCAAGATTTTTTCTTCTTCTCTCTGGTTTCTTGCCAATTTGTTGAATTCTGGTTATCCAACAATAATACTGCTGGGAATATGACTGTACAGAAGGTTTTCATCGCATTCCTGCCACGCAATAGAAAGCAGGCCAACCCTTCCAGATTACCAATCATTTGCACCTCATTAGAAATAAATGGGAATGGAATCTGCGGCAGAAGTGCTACGCAAAAGGTCACATCTCCACTTAATCTTCAGACACCCGCAAAGGTGGGCAAGAATGGTTGTCTGTTCCGTTCACTTTTTTTTTAGTTTAGTTTGGTTTAGAGATACAGCACAGAAACAGGCCCTTCGGCCCACCGAGTCCACGCCGACCAGTGATCCCCGCACATTAACACTATCCTCCACTCATGGGGGAGAATTTACACTTAAGGGCCTGTCCCACCAGCATGCGACTGCATACGGCGAGCCGTACGGCCTCGCGTGGCTGGTCCCACTTCGATCGGCGGAGCCGTATGGAGTTGTGCGGAGCTGGTCCCGACATCGCGCGGGGGCTCCGAAAAACTGACACTGTCCAAAAATCCCATGCCCGCAGCCACATTGAGGCCGTACGCAATGTCTCAATGTCGTACGCAGCGTCTTGATGGCGCACGCCTAGCACGTGGCGTTACGCAACGACGTCACCGCCCGGTGTGCCGTTACGTGATGACGTCACCGCCCGACGCCGTGTGACAATCCAAATTCAGTCGGCCCGCCTCCTGCCCAGCTGATTGGTGAGTATGTTCACGGGACCAGCCCCGCACAACTCCAGACGCCTCCGCGGTTCGAGTTGTAACCGGCCCCGCGAGGCCGTACGCCTCAAGCCGTTACCTTTGGTCGCGCTCGCCGCATGCAGTCACATGCTGGTGGGACAGGCCCTTTATACCAAGCCAATTAACCTACAAGCCCATACGTCTTCGGAGTGTGGGAGGAAGCGGAAGATCTCGGAGAAAACCCACGCGGGTCACAGGGAGAACGTACGAACGCTGTACAGACAGCACCCGCAGTCGGGATCGAACCTGGATCTCCGGCGCTGCAAGCTTAGTAAGGCAGCAGCTCTACTGCTGCACCACCGTGACCCGCCCGTGCCGTTTTAATGTTCTAGTTACAATTGGTATACAAAGGTGGACGGACATTGGCATCTTTCCCTCTTTGCTGACTCACAATTTCTGCGATTGCCATAGCTACCCTGTGAAGGTCATCATTTGTAATGATTCGTGGAAAAATATGGAAGGGAGATGAAAGGTCTGTGCGGCAAATATCTCAGCTTTCTCTCCAGTGCTGCTGAAGGCAGAGTGAGATTTCCACTACATTCTTACTTATTAATGAGGACTCGATTTGCAACGATTTCACAATGGATTTTTTGCAGTTGCTCATAAATCATAACATGCACTCAAATATACTTGTATAAAAAAATTACATTATTTGATTAAACTCTGGCAATTGTAAGTGACATCTGTTCAACATGGCAATGATGGTTAACAAATGCTTTTCAAAATGATTACACAGCATTGAATCAATGTAGCTTAAGATGCAAGAAGAGGTGTAATTAATAACGTGTCACAACTAGCAGGGGCGAGGATACACAATGGGACAATTACAGGCTCAAGGGAATTCTATGAGGATTCATTTCCAGTACAGCACTGGAGATTAAGAGAGTCAAGAGTCAAAAGTGTTTATTTGTCAATTTAGCACAAAGGCGTATTGACCAGAAGTTTAAAAGCCTGTCCCACCAGCATGCGACTGCATGCGGCGAGTGCGACCAAACGCGGTGGCTTGAGCCGTACGGCCTCGCGGAGCCGGTTCCACTTCGAACCGCGGAGCTGTATGGAGCTGGTCCCGACATCATACTCACCAATCAGCTGGGCAGGAGGTGGGGCGAGTGAATTTGGACGTCGCATGGCGTCAGGCAGTGACATCATCGTGCAACGCCACGCGCTGCGTACGGCGTCCAGGCGCTGCGTACGGCCTCGGTACTGGCCAGTCGGCCATTGCCGAGCGGGATTTTGAACAGTGTCAGTTTTTCGGAGCCCCGCGCGATGTCGGGACCAACTCCGCATAACTCCATACGGCTCTGGCGATCGAACTGGGACCGGCCCCACGAGGCCGTACGGCTCAAGCGACCACGGTATGTCGCGCTCGCTGCATGCAGTCGCATGCTGGTGGGACAGGCCCTTTAGTTTGGTTTAGCTTAGGGCAGCACAGTTGGGCAGCGTTAGAGTTGCTGCCCTACAGTGCCAGACACCCGGCTTCGATCCTAACTACAGGTGCTGTCTGTACGGAGTTGTACGGAGTCTGAAGAAAGGACTTGACCCGAAACGTCACCTATTCGCTTTCTCCAGGGATGCCGCCTGACCTGCTGGGTTACTCCAGCATTTTATGCCTATCTTCAGAGTTGGAACGCTCTCCCTGTGACCGCGTGGGTTTTCTCCAGGCGCCCCGGTTTCTTCTCACATTCTAAAGATGTACCGGTTTGTAGATTAATTGGCTTCTGTAAATTGTAAGATTGTCCCTGGTGTGTAGGATAGAACTAGTGTACGGGGTGATCGCTTGTTGGCGTGGACGCGATGAGTAGAGGGGCCCTGCTCCACGCTGTATCTCTAAAGTCTAGTCAAAGTCTAAAGTCTAGACTCGAATGGGCCTGACCCACTTACACGATTTTATCGGCACCTGTCATAGCCGCAATAGGTCGCCAAACATGTTGCAAATCCAGCGGCGACCAGAACAAGGTACGACTCTTTGGGCGACTACTCACGACCATACGGGCTTCACCCTGCGACATGTCACCAGGGTGTCACCTGTATGGTCGTGAGTCGTCTCTTCAGTCTCCCAAAGAGTCGTAGCGTCTTTCAGTTCGCTGCTGAATTTTCAACACGTTGAACATTTTCGGCGACCTGCAGCGACCTATGGCAGGTGCCGGCAGTCGCTGAAAAAGTCGCGTAAGTGGGACAGGCCCATTACTAAGTAACAACCAACATTCACTTGGTATCTCCCTTGCCTCACTCTTCAAAGCCATAGAATGAATGAATGAATAAGTTTATTGGCCAAGCATGTACACATACAAGGAATTTGCCTTGGTGCTCCGCTCGAAAAGTAACAACACGACATACAGTAAACCATTAAGAATAAAACATTACAGATTAAACATGTGAATGAAATAAAATACCAGAGCCTCAGAGGGCGGTGGAGGCAGGTTCTCTGGATGCTTTCAAGAGAGGGCTAGATAGGGCTCTTAAAAATAGCGGAGTCAGGGGATATGGGGTGAAGGCAGGAACGGGGTACTGATTGGCCATGTTCACATTGAATGGCGGTGCTGGCTTGAAGGGCCGAATGGCCTACTCCTGCACCTATTGTCTATTGTTTATTATCTATTGTCTATTGTGGCTACGGACCTTTGGTTACTGAGTAGAGCTACTGCTCGGGGGAAAAAAGCTGTTTTGTTACAAAATAGTGCCATAGCCAGACTAGTCTTTGTGCGCTGGTCCCAGATGGGTCTGCGATCAGACATTACAATCGCTCCACTCTTTTCAATCTTTATTTCAACAGCAGCATTTCTTTAACTAATTATGCCATCTTGAATCGGACTTTAATGGAACTTAACATTATGCCCTTTACCCTGTATCTGAACACTCTGGGCAGCATGATCGTAATTATGTTTAGCTTTCTCGCTGATAGCACACAACAAAATAGCTGTTCACTGTACCTCTGCACATGTGACAACAAGTAAACAAAACCAAGTTACACAACAAGGTAATAAGTCTAGACACAAGGAACTGCAGATGCTGGTTTCACAAAAAGAGACAAAACATAGAAACATAGGAAATGGGTGCAGGAATAGGCCATTCGGCCCTTCGAGCCCGCACTGCCATTCAATATGATTATGGCTGATCATCCGAAATCAGTACCCCGTTCCCCGTTCTCCCCCTATTCCTTGATTCCGTTAGCCCAAGAGCTAAATCTAACTCTCACTTGAAAACGTCCAGTGAATTGGCCTCCACTGCCTTCTGTGGCAGAGAATTCCACAGATTCACAACTTCCTGTGTGAAAATGTTTTTCCTCATCTCAGTCCTGTTGTTGTTACTTGCGAGCGGAGCACCAAGGAAAATTCCTTGTATGTGTACATACGTGGCCAATAAACCATTAATTAATTAAATGGCCTACCCCATATTCTCAAACTGTGACCCCTGGACTCCCCGAACATGGAGAACATTTCTCCTGTATCTAACCTGCCCAATCCCTTAAGAATTGTATATGTTTCCATAAGATCCCCTCTCATCCTAAATTCTAGTGAATACAAGCCCAGTCGACCCATTCTTTCCTCATATGTCAGTCCCGCCATCCCGGGAATTAACCTGGTGAACCTACTCTGCCCTCAATAGGAAGAATGTCCTTCCACAAGAAAATGCTCAAGTGAGTCTGAGTTACTCCAGCACTTTGTATCAATCTTCAGTACAAACCATTATCTATAGTTCCTTCGTACATAAGGAGTTTGCCGAGCTCAGAGTCAACACGGTCCGTCACTTTGATATTCCCTGCGAATGGCATGAAGGTCCGCACTTACTGCAAGGAGGATCTGTAAGGAACTGCTGGTCACTTCGATGTACTGGTAGTCGAGCAGGCATCCCGCCACCGTGATCACGTGGTGGTCCTGGGGCGAATGGTCGGCCGGGGTCACCGGGGTCACCACGCATCCCGGTCCATTCTCCATCCACCATGAGCGGTGGAGCGAGGTGTTGAAGGTCATGACAAAGTCCCTGTCCTGCAGAGTGAAAACACAACAAAGTCCATTAGCCGCCAGAGTACCCGTAGAAGCAGGGGGAAACATCACACGGAGCACATTTACTACCGTCCTGACCACGGGTGCTGTCTGTATGGAGTTTGTACGTTCTCCCCGTGACCGCGTGGGTTTCCCCTGGGTGCTCCAATTTCCTTCCACACTCCAAAGACGTGCAGGCTTTGGTAAAAATTGTAAATTGCCCCTAGCTTGTAGGATAGTGCCAGCGTGGGGACTGCTTGTTGGTGTGGACTCGGTGGGCTGAAGGGGCTGTCTCCCAACGAAACTAAACTCATATGGAACAATACAGCACAGGAACAGGCCCTTCCGCCCACAATGTCTGTGCCAAACACGGTGCCATGACCATCTCTTCTGATTGAACCAGAGACCCGGGTTCAATCCTGACTACGGGTCATAAGGTCATAAGGAATAGGAGTTTTATTAGGCCATTCGGCCCATCAGGTCTACTCCGCCATTTAATCATGGCCATGACCATCTCTTTTCTGCCTGTACATATCTCCTGTGCCTACCCCTGTGCCCAGCCACCAGAGTGCCTGTGGAAACGCTGGGGGGGGGCATCAATAACGTGCATCGAAGAGGTGGACATCTTCCCCCCATGGTGCATTCACGAAAAGGAAGAATCGACAGAAAGAAAAAGGGGTGGCATGGTGGTGCAGCGGGTAGAGTTGCTGCCTTACTGCGCCAGAGACCCGGGTTCGATCCTGACTACGGGTGCTGTCTGTACAGAGTTTGTACATTTGTTGAACAATGCAGCACAGGAACAGGCCCTTCGGCCCACAATTTATGTACATTCCCCCTGTGAGCGAGTGGGGTTTCTCCAGTTTCCCCCCCACACTCCAAAGTGATCAAGGTTTGCAGGGTAATTGGCTTTGGTGAAATAGTGCGTAGGATAGTGCCTGTGCACGGGGTGATAGCCGGGCGGCACCGGCTCGGTGTGCCGAAGAGGCCGGTCTCCACCTGCTGTATCTCTAAAGTCTCGAGCCTAATTCCATCTTTGTAAGTGTTGGTTCCATTAGCTGATAAATCGTCTGGTTCACGAGGCATAATGGGTTTACAAGCACTTAACATCCCAATCCTCAGAGGGTGTTTCACTTGAAATGGTCTCACTTCTCCACACTTCCAAGCCCTGCCTGTTTGCAGGCAGCGTTTGCTCACTCCACTGTGTATTGTAATCCCTCGCAATGGCCATCCCTCCCTCCGAGTGTTGCTGCCGTATGGTTTTTTAATCACAAGGACGCATTCCATTCGGTGATGCAGTGCCCGTGGTCACATGCGTCGCATCCCAATTCATCAGGCCGGCTCGAGTGGAATTATCACACATTTACATTCACGCTCCGTCGCTTGTACCTAGCACTGTAGCGGCTGGGCATTAGAATGAACTGGGGTGGTGCAGCGGTAGAGTTGCTGCCTCACAGCACCAGAGACCCGGGTTCAATCCTGCCTACGGGTCATAAGGTCATAAGGAATAGGAGTTTTATTAGGCCATTCGGCCCATCAGGTCTACTCCGCCATTCAATCATGGCCAATCTATCTCTCCCTCCTAACCCCATTCTCCTGCCCTCTCCCCCTAACCTCTGACACCCGTACTAATCAAGAATCTATTTCTGCCTTGACTTGGCCTCCACAGCCTTCTGTGGCAAATAATTCCACAGATTCACCACCATCTGACTAAAGTGGCGCTGTCCATATGGAGATTGTGACCACGTGGGTTTTCCCCGGGTGCTCCGGTTTCCTCCCACACTCCAAAGACGTACAAACTTTGGTAAAAATTGTAAATTGCCCCGAGCGTGAAGGATCGTGTATGGGGATTATTTGTTGGTGTGGACTTGGTGGGCTGAAGGGGCTGTCTCCACGTTGTATCTCCCAACTAAACTAAACTAATATTGAACAATACAGCTCAGGAACAGGCCCTTCGGCCCGCAATGTCTGTGCTGAACACGATGCCAAGACCAACTCTTCCCTGCCTGTACATATTGCCTGTACATTCCCCTGTGCTTATTCCAAAGTCTCTTGAAGGCCACTGTCATGTAAGGTGAATGCACAAAGTCTTTTGCCCAGAGTGGGGGAATCAACAACAAGTGGGCACATGTTGAAGGTGAGAGGGGCATCTTAATACGAACCTGAGAGACACCTTTTTCACTCAGCGGGTGTGTCTATTGAATGAGTTTCCGGGGTAAGGTGTTGAGCACATACTACAAGAGCATTTAAATTACATTTGGACAGTGGCATGGATAGGAAATGTTTAGAAGGATATGGTCCAAGCACGGGCAAGTGGGATTAACATAGATGGACCATCAGAGGTGTCAGAGGTTAGGGGGTGAAGGCAATAGAATGGGGTTAAGAAGGAGAGATAGATCAGCCATAATTGAATGGCGGAGTAGACTTAATGGGCCGAATGGCCTAATTCCACTCCTATTCCTTATGATCCTGGTCGGAATGGACATTGTCATTGTTCCTTGGTTGGCATGGACGGGTTGGGCCGAAGGGCCTTTGTCCGTGCTGTATGACTCTATGAATCTGCTTTCACCATCGACCCCTCTGTGTAAAAGAAACTGGTCCCATATTTTGGTGCCCTTTCCAAAGTGCACGCTCTAGGTCCTAAAGGCGATGCCTGTTCCAGGGAAGTCCCAAAATGTACCGATCGCCCTGTGTATTCCCATTTGCCCGCATGTGGCCCATTTCCCTCTTTCACCCACCGTACCGCCATACCCTTCTGAAGAAGGGTCTCGACCTGAAACGTCGCCCATTCCTTCTCTCCAGAGATGCTGCCTCACCCGCTGAGTTACTCCAGCTTTTTGTGTCTACCTTCGATTTAAAGCAGCATCTGCAGTTCTTTCTTACACATACTATCATACCCTGAAGGCTTGACGTTACGATTATCATTCCCCCTTCTCCTGCTGCAAATATTATCCGTATGGGAATGTCGAGATGTGTAGAAAGGAACTGCAGATGCTGGTTCATACCGAAGATAGACACAAAGTGCTGGAGTCACACAGCAGTAGACACAAATGCCGGAGGAACTCAGCGGGAGAGCAGCATCTATGGAGAGAAGGAATAGGTGATGTTTCGGGTCGAGACCCTTCTTCAGACTCTCACATGGAGTAACCACAGCGGTCAGCAGCATCTCTGGAGAAAAAAGACGGGGTGACGTTTCGGGTCGGGACCTTTCTTCAGCCTGAAAGTAGAGGGGAGGTATCTTAGTAAGGATGGGAGGAGAGCTTAGAGGGGGGAGAGGTAATGCGGGGTTCCCTCCCCTCTAATTTCAGTCTGAAGAAGGGTCCCGACCCAAAACGTCACCCGTCCCTTTTCTCCAGAGATGCTGCCTGACCCGCTGAGTTACTCCGGCACTTTGCGTCTCTCTCGGGAATGTCGGGATAGTGTCATCAGCAGGAGTGTCGGGCTGAAGCTGGGGATTCCAGGGAAGAGGAGAAACCAGAGGAAAATCACACAGGAGCTAGCAATTCTCTTTTAACTTATCACAGGGAAAAGAGATCGCAGGAAAGTAGCCACAATGATGGACCGAAACAGTACATGCTCTGAACTTTAGAAAAAGCTCCATTTGACCGACAAATAGACTTCAGTATTTCCTTATTGATTTGCTGTTTGTCATTACCATGTGAAAGGCTATTATGGATGCATTACAGGGAACAGATTCAGAATAGAAATCAATACAGAGCAACGTTGGCCTTAAGTAACTTGGATATTAATTTTAAAGATGTGTGCTGAAAATGTTGCGGCCTTGAATATATTAAAGGAACATACCCAGGTCCATATCATAGTCCAACATTAAACAGCAACTGGGCCAGAGCAGTCCATCCATTTTAGCACCAGTGGGTGACACAAGGTCATAAGGGATAAGAGTAGAATTAGGCCATTCGGCCCATCAAGTCTACTCTGCCATTCATTCATGGCTGATCTATCTCTCCCTCCTAACCCCATTCTCCTGCCTTCTCCCCGTAACCCCAGACTAATCAAGAATCTATCTATATCTGCCTCAAATTCACTGGAGTTTAGAAGGATGAGGTATAGAAGGAGAAGGTATAGAAACATATAAAATTATAAAAGGACTGGACAAGCTAGATGCAGGAAAAATGTTCCCAATATTGGGCGAGTCCAGAACCAGGGGCCACAGTCTTAGAATAAAGGGGAAGTCATTTAAGACTGAGGTGAGAAAAAACGTTTTCATCCAGAGAGTTGTGAATTTATGGAATTCCCTGCCACAGAGGGCAGTGGAGGCCAAATCACTGGATGGATTTAAGAGAGAGTTAGATAGAGCTCTAGGGGCTAGTGGAGTCAAGGGATATGGGGAGAAGGCAGGCACGGGGTACTGATTGGGGACGATCAACCATGATCACAATGAATGGCGGTGCTGGCTCGAAGGGCCGAATGGCCTCCTCCTGCACCTATTTTCTATGTTTCTAAAGATATCCACTGACTTGGCCTCCACAGCCTTCTGTGGCAAAGAATTCCACAGATTCACTGCCTGCTGACGAAATAAGTTTCTCCTCATCTCCTTCCTAAAAGAAGGTCCTTTAATTCTGAAGCTAAGACCTCCAGTCCTAGACTCTCCCACTAATGGAAACATCCTCTCCATGTCCACTCTATCCAAGCTTTTCACGGTTCTGTTGTTTGACAACTGCTGGGAAGAAACTGCTCCTGAATTTGGAGCTGTGCGTTTTCACACTTCTGTAGTTGTTTCCCTGACGGGGGAGAGAGGAGAAGAGGGAGTGAGGTGAGACTTGATGAGTGGGTGAGACCCGATCTTGCAAGCTCCGATATTTCAAATCGCCCTCATGACGGCACCCACATTACAAGCTTTGTTTCTCCAGACCGGCCTAACAACAGGTCCCATGGTTACAGCAGCCTTTCTGCAGGCCTTTTTTAAAATTATTATTAAGGGCAGCCTTATACGTATGTCTCCTTTAGTACAGAGTTGCCTTACAAGAGCCTTAAAGCAAGAGGGCAAAAGAGTTCAAGAATCTAATTATCAAATGCACTGGACTGGAACAATAACATTCACACTTGCTGAAGCTTTACAGGCATATTAATGCAGCAATTCAACAAATAGACATATATAATGAATTATCAGATACTGTAGTAAACCAGACCATGATAAGTACAAGGTGAAGCTTAGTAATGGACAGTCCATAGTAATTTGGTGCTGAGTTAAGGTTGGGGTTAGGGCTGGGCAAGAGCCTGATGACTAACGTGTCAAATCTGTCCCTGAACCTGGAGGTCACGGTTCTCATGCTCCGTTACCTTCTCCCCGATGTTTAAGTGAGATGAGAGCATGGCCAGGGGGGTGTGAGTCTTTGATGATGCCCACCCACATGAGGCAGCATTCTTGGCCATGCTTTCCAGGGTGGTCTGGGCAATGTCTGCCGTTTTCTGCAGCCTCCTTTGTTCTTGAGTATTTGAATTAGTGCACCGGGTCGTAATGCGACCAGTGGGTATGCCGTGCCCCCCACTGGACAACGCATTCGGAGACACGTTGGCACGGTGGCGCAGCGGTAGAGTTGCTGCCTCACCGCGCGCCAGAGACCCAGGTTCGATCCCGACCCAGGGTGCTCTCTGTACGGAGTCTGTACGTTCTCCCCGTGACCTGCGTGGGTTTTCCCCAGCTGCTCTGGTGTCCTCCCACACTCCAAACATTTTCAGATTTGTAGGTTAATTGGCTACGGTAAAACTGTAAAAATAAATGTCCCTGGTCAGTGTAGGAGAGTGTGAGTGTGCGGGGATCGCTGGTCAGTGGGAACTCGGTGGCTGAAGGGCACGTTTCTGTGCTGTATCTCTAAATTAAACTAAAATACTAACGACATGTCAAGTCTCCTCACACGTCTGAGGAGGGAGAGGCGTTGGTGAATTTTCTTTGTGATTGGATCAAAGTGCAACCTGTTATTACAAAGCAGCCTTAACACAGAGATCCAATATTACAGAGATTCCTTACTGCCCAGTTATTACAAAGCAGCCATGCAATAAGGCTGTGTTATCACATAGCAATCTTAGTTGCAATGCCCGCTCTCACGGTTCAATTTTACTTAGCTACCAAGCGAAGGTGCGTGGAATATACAATATAGTCTCAGCTCCATTTGGCCAAACGTCACTCCATCTGACCCTTCAAGGAAACCTTTCTCATTCTCCTGTTTGTTGAGTCTTCATTACAATCGAACGTAACATTGGAAAGGATTGAGTGAGGCATTGACTTGAAGCTGCCTCGTTTTAGTTGGATGTCAAGGGCTGTCGGAACATAGAGTTGGCAGGGCTGATAAAACATGCAGGAGGCTCAGGAATGAAGTGATGCCAAATAGATAGACACAAAAAGCTGGAGTAACTCAGCGGGTCAGGCAGCATCTCAGGAGAAAAGGAATAGGTGACGTTTTGGATCTCAAGCATGAATACAGAACAGATTCTCGAGTGTGTGTCCATATACCATTATATAAATATAACATTACATGAATAAATAAAACAGATAAAGTGCAAATAAACAGATAATGGGCTATTAATGTTCATAGTTTTGTTTGAGTTAAGTTCAATAGCCTGATGGCTGTGGGGAAGAAGCTGTTTCTGAACCTGGACGTAGCAGTCTTCAGGCTCCTGTACCTTCTACCTGAAGGTAGCGGGAAGATGAGTGTGTGGCCAGGGTGGTGTGGGTCCTTGATGATACTGCCAGTCTTTTTGAGGCAGCGACTGTGATAGATCCCCTCGATGGTAGGGAGGTCAGAGCCGATGATGGACTGGGCAGTGTTTACTACTACTTGTAGTCTTTTCCGCTCCTAGGCGCTCAAGTTGCCGAACCAAGCCACGATGCAACCGGTCAGCAAGCTCTCTACTGTGCACCTGTAGAAGTTAGAGAGAGTCCTCCTTGACAGACCGACTCTTCGTAATCTTCTCAGGAAGTAGAGGCGCTTGATTGAGCTTTCTTGATAATGCATTAGTGTTCTCGGACCAGGAAAGATCTTCAGAGATGTACACTCTCAGGAATTTGAAGCTCTTGACCCTTTCAACCATTGACCCATTGATATAAACAGGACTGTGGGTCCCCATCCTACTCCTTTCAAAGTCCACAATCAGTTCCTTGGTTTTGCTGGTGTTTGAGGGCCAGGTTATTGTGCTGGCACCATATGGACAGTTTGTTCGATCTCTCTTCTATACTGTGACTCATCCCGCGTCATCAGTGATACGTCCCACAACAGTGGTGTTGTCAGCGAACTTGATGATGGAGTTTGCACTGTGACCAGCTACCAGAGTCATGAGTATAGAGTGAGTACAGCAGTGGGTGGAGCACGCAGCCTTGAGGTGCTTCCGTGCTGAATTGTTATTGAGGCTGACACATTTCCACCAATACAAACAGACTGTGGTCTGTGAATGAGGAAGTTGAGGATCCAATTGCAGAAGGATGCGCAGAGACCCAGTTCTGCGAGTCTCGCTGAGTAACTCTGACCTGTATGTGTCTATCTTTGGTGTAAGCCAGCATCTGCAGTTCCATCCTACACAAAGTGACAACAGGTAACGGACTAAAGAAACAGGAATACAAACGGACGAAGGAATTTAGAAAACATCAGCTGGTCAGGAAGAATGAAAACTGACTGAAAGGCAAGCTTCGGCCAACTGGAAAAATAGAGTTACAGAGTCATGTGTAAGAAGGAGCTGCCGTTGCTGGTTTAAACCGGAGGGAGACACAAAACGCTGGAGTAACTCAGCGGGTCAGAAGAAGGGTCTCGACCCAAAATGTCTCAATAGACAATAGACAATAGGTACAGGAGTAGGCCATTTTGCCCTTCGAGCCAGCACCGCCATTCAATGTGATCTTGGCTGATCATCCCCAATCAGTACCCCGTTCCTGCCTTCTCCCCATATCCCCTGACTCCGCTATTTTTGTATTGTATTGTATTGTATATCTTTATTATCATGTTTCCTGAGTACTTACATACCCAGAGGAAAACGAAAAAACGTTGCTCTACCAGTGTCCATTCAGTGTGCCGTAACAAATAAATAGAAATAAAAATAAAAATACATATATCATGAGTTCCAATCGGCAGCAGCACGACAATGGCTCTGCTTCAGTGTGTCCAGGTTGGTGGTTGGTGCGCGATACTTTGGCAGGGGGCAAAGTCCGTTTATCAGTCTTATAGCCTGCGGGAAGAAGCTGAGGAGCATCCTGCTGGTTCTGCAGCTGATGCTCCTGTACCTCTTCCCAGATGGCAGGATGGAGAATATGTGATGCGATGGGCGGTAGGGGTCTTTAGATGATGGAGATGGCTCCGCTGATACATCTCTTCCTGTATATGTCCAGCAGGAAAGGGAGTTTTTAAGAGCCCTATCTAGCTCTCACTCGAAACTATCCAGAGAACCTGCCTCCACCGCCCTCTGAGGCAGAGAATTCCACAGACTCACCACTCTCTGTGAGAAAAAGTGTTTCCTCGTCTCTGTTCTAAATGGCTTACTCCTTATTCTAAAACTGTGGCCCCTGGTTCTGGACTTCCCCAACATCGGGAACATGTTTCCTGCCTCTAGTGTGTCCAAGCCCTTAATAATCTTAGATGTTTCAATGAGATCCCCTCTCATCCTTCTAAACTCCAGAGTGTACAAGCCCAGCTGCTCCATTCTCTCAGCATACGACAGTCCCGCCATCCCGGGAATTATCCTTGTATTCCTATTCCTTTTCTCCAGAGATGCTGTCTGACCCGCTGAGTTGCTCCAGCTTTTCGCGACCATTGTCGACTAACAGATTCTTACAACGTAGGAACAGGCGTGTCGACCAAACTCGTCCACGCCGACCAGGATGCCTCATGGAAGCCACTTCACAAGAGAACAGCAGATACTTGGTACAGCAGAGAGAGAGAGAGAGAGAGAGAGAGAGATAGAGGAGGTGATAAAAGGAAAGCAAAGCCACTTTGTTCGACAGCGACAAGAATGAGTAGCAGTGACAATGGAGGAAAAGAGAGGACTTGAAAACAGAAAGCATTGTGAAAGTGAAGCAGAGAGAGCTATCCACCCTCTGCCTCGATCCTTGACTATCGTTGCCCCGGCAACCCAGCGATGATTCCACGAACAGATGCAATAGGTGGCATTGTACGCACTGAAGACTGTCAAGATTTTGAGGGTCTGAGGTTTTGGGCAGACTAGGACTTGATTACATGGAAGCTGAGGGGTGACCTTACAGAAGTGCATAATATCATGAGGGGAATAGGTAGGATTTTTTCACGTATCTTCTTGTGGGCTATTAGGCCATGATCACAATGAACGGCAGTGCTGGCTCGAAGGGCCGAATGGCCTCCTCCTGCACCTATTGTCTATGTTTCTATGTTTTATAACTGTTGGCCTTTCGAGAGAGGCCAACAGTGGAAGCCAGCGGAACCATCTAGGCTACACCAGTACATCGAGGACCCCATGGACGTCCCTGGCCAGGACCTGCCCCGAAAGCAGTGGGCAACCCTCAACCGCCTGAGGACAGGTGTCGGACGCTATGGAGTAGCGATGAAGAGGCGGGGCCTCGTGGACAGCGAGCGCCTCCTGCGAGTGTGGGGACCCAACACAGACAGTAGTCACCAGTTTCCCCCAAACACCAGCTACCGAATGGTGAACGAGGTCTGATTGACCTGGACGATGACACGTAATGGCCTGGCTCACCTCAACGGAGCTGCAGGTCTAAAAAGACATTCAACAGAAGAAGAAGATAACTGTTGGCAGACCAATTTCCCTCCTGGGATAAATAAAGTTCTATCGTATCGTATTGTATCGAATACACGGTTACTTTTCCCCAGGTGAGAAGAATCAAGAACAAGGGGAGACAGGTTTAAGGTGAGCAGGTAAAGATTTTAACAGGAACCTGAGGGCAATTTCTTTTCAGAGGGTGGTGGAAATATGAAACAAGCAGCCAGACTAAGTGGTAGAGGCAGGGGGCAACGGTAATAATTAATAAACATTTGGACAGATTCGTGGATTGGACGCACTCTTATGTATCAGCGAGACAAAGCTCAGATTGGGCGATCATTTCACTGAACGCCTTCGCTCAGCCCGCCTTGGCCTTTGTGATCTCTCAGTTCCCAAACACTTTAACTCTCCCTCCCACTCCCACACTGACCTTTCCGTCCTGAGCCTCCTCTAATGTCAGAGTGAGGCCCAGCGCAAATTGGAGGGACAGCACCTCATATTTCGCTTGGGCCGCTTGCAACCCAGTGGTTTGAACATTGATTTCTCTAACTTCAAGTAACCCTTGAATCCCCTCTCTCACCGTCCCTCCCCCACCCTAGTCATTGTACTAGTTTCATTGTCGTCCTGTTGATTTTCAGTGTCCGTATAACTCGTCATCACCTAACTATTGTGGGCTCCACCTTTCCTTGATCATCGTTACTTTTTTGCATATCTTTCATATCTTTGTTCTACATGTCTCTATATCACCGTCCATATCTCTCGTTTCCCTCCCGCTGACTCTCAGTCTGAAGAAGGGTCTCGATCCGAAGGGCTACCCATTCCTTCTCTCTGGAGATGCTGCCTGACCCAATGAGTTACTCCAGCATTTTGTGAACATTTTCGGCGTAAACCGGCATCTGCAGTTCCTCCCTAGGCACTGCCCGTTGCAGACAGTGCAGAGAAACGTGAAGCAAACAGGGACCTTCTTGAGTCCCTTCTTGAACACAAGGGTTCCCCACCTGGGGAAGGGATTGAGATCCACCTGGTCCAAGTTGTCAGGAATGATATGAGAACCGCAAATGGGAATTGTTGTTTTTGATCCCTGGACTGCCTTTGGGGAACAAGAACTTATTTTAAATAAATTATTTAAATAAATTATTGTAATTATTTCAAATAACTATCTTTTTAAATAATTACATTTAACCTGCTTGCGTGGGGAACTGTGATTTATGGGCAGTGGTCTAACTGTGGGTGATTATTGATCAGGCCAGGCAGGCGGGCAGTGTTTTAAAAGCTTAAACATGTTTTTTAAAAAAGACGTTCTTTTAGGAAGGAGATGAGAATAAATGTCTTTAGTGAGAGGGTGTTGACTTTTTGCCGACTGGGTAGAATACACATAAAAGTTTTTCACCGTACATCAGTATATCGTGACAATGTTAAAAAACGGGACTAAGCTTTGATTACCCATCCATAGGAAACATCATTCATAAGTTCATACGTTCTAGGAGCAGACTTTGCCTGCACAGCCGCTGTTCCAAGTGTGGACACCTGTATATTGGCGAGACCAAGTGCAGGCTCGGCGATCGTTTTGCTGAACACCTCCGCTCCAACATTCTAACTCGCCCTCCCATTCCCACACTGACCTTTCTATCCTGGGCCTCCTCCATTGTCAGAGTGAGGCCCAGCGCAAATTGGAGGAACAGCACCTCATATTTCCCTTGAGCAGCTTACACCCCAGCGGCACGAACATTGACTTCTCTAACTTCAAATAGCCCTTGCGTTCCTTCTCGCTCCCCTTTCCCCTTCCCAGTTCTCCCACCAGTTTTACTGTCTCTGACTACATTTTATCTCTGTACCTCACACACTCCCCTGACATCAGCCTGAAGAAGGGTCTCGACCCAAAAGGTCACCAATTCTCTCCAGAGATGTTGCCTGTTCCAGAGTTACCCCAGCATTTGGTGTCTACTGAGATTTCTCAAGCAGTGGGGATGATGTCCCAAGCCACTCTTAACCTGCGCTTAGGACTTATTATAGCAAGGGGCAGCTTCACAGGTTGTCAGCCAGCGTGCCCCCAGTGAATGCTCCTGTCATCAATAGCAGCTTAGACATGCATCCCCATAGTCAGGTTATCACCTCGCTCGACCGTTAGTTGCAACAACAAGGTGTCTATCAACTACCAAGCCATACAAACGGATCGAGGGGATGTTTAGTTGGTTTATCTTGGAGAAACAGCGAGGACACAGGCCGTACGGCCCACCGGTTCCGCACCGAGCAGCGATCCCCGCACACTAACACCAGGGGCACTTTCACATTTACAACAAAGCCAATTAAACCTACCAAGCTGGAAGTTTCTTTGGAGTGTGGGAGGAAACGAAGATCTCGGGAAGAACGTACAAACTCCGTACAGCCAAGCACACTGGTCAGGATCAAGCGGGTCTCTGGCGCAAGTAAGGCAGCAACTCTTAACGCTGTGCCTCCGTGACACCAGAAATTGTAGAGAGGAATGTTTCCACTGGTGGGAGAGTCTAGGATCAGAGGCTACAGGCCTTGGAAGAAAAGGAAGTACCTTATAGAAAGGAGATGAGGTGGAATATCTTTAGTCAGAGGGTGGTGAATCTGTGGAATTCACTGCCACGATTCCTGTGGAGGCCAAGTCGAAGGATATTTTTAAAGCAGAGATTGACAGATTCTTGATTAGTACGGGTGTCATGGGTTATGGGGAAGAAGGAAGGAGAATGGGGTTTGAGTGGGAGAGATAGATCAGCCATATATTGAATGGTGGAGTAGACTTGATGGGCCGAATGGCTAATTCTGCTCCCATAGTGGAATCAAGTGATATGGGGACAAGGCAAGGCACGGGTTATTGATTTGGGGGGACGATCAGCCATGATCACAATGAATGGCGGTGCTGGCTCGAAGGGCCGAATGGCCTCCTCCTGCAACTATTTTTTCTATGTTTCTATGTTTCCTCAAACTACGACGGTAAAATATGGAGAACATTGTTCAGTAAATTCTGTAAAAAATATTATTCATCACCCGTTTGAATAATATTCGGTTTATACTCTCTGGAATTTAGGAGATTGAGAGGGGATCTTATAGAAACGTACAAAATTTCTTAAGGGGTTGGACAGCTAGATGCAGGAAGATTGTTCCCGATGTTGGGGTAAGTCCAGGACAAGGGGGTCACAGCTTAAGGATAAGGGGGAAATCCTTTAAGACCGAGATGAGAAAGACTTTTTTCACACAGAGAGTGGTGAGTCTCTGGAACTCTCTGCCACAGAGGGTAGTTGAGGCCAGTTCATTGGCTATATTTAAGAGTGAGTTGGATGTGGCCCTTGTGGCTAGGGGGATCAGCTAGGGTATGGAGAGAAGGCAGGTACGGGATACTGAGTTGGATGATCAGCCATGATTCATATTGAATGGCGGTGCAGGCTCGAAGGGCTGAATGGGCCTATCATCCTGCACCTAATTTCTATGTTTACTATGTTTCTATGTTTGTTTTCAGGGTTGTGGTTTTTAACTGAATCTAAATTTCACAGACCACCGTGGTGGGATTCGGGCACAGAGCTCAGGATTACATCGTCTCTAGCTTTTAACCCACTTACCGCCATGGCCAATGTGAATCAGATATCCAGAAGCCAAAATATGCAGGCGATTAATTGGCACAAAATATAGCCTTGAATTCATTTACTGTAAAGTGTGAGTGCTCCATCTGTCCCGGTGTTTAGTTAAAATCTCTCCATACTCAGGAAGGAGAGGGATACAAAATAAATTGTTGTACGTGTGACTGCAAACAGCTTTATTTCAATGCATTGCAGTTTGGGAAGGTCTGCACAGCCACTGTGAGGTTGTGATTGGTTTACCGCTGCTGAAGGTCTATTAGGTCCCACTAATGGAGAACGCGGACACTGTAAGCACGCCTCTCGATACAGTCCTTGCCATGCTATCTGCCCAGCACAGGACATGGGCAGCTGCAGTCATCTACATCACACACACACACACACACACACGGAGGGAAGAAAATAGCCTCTCTACATCCGTGGTAAGCGCTCCTGCACCCACTGCGATAACAGGAGCACGCAGGCTGCAAGCTAATGCTTCAAACGTTGGTTGCCAGAAATAGCAGAGGGCAGGAATTCATCAGGTATTGCCACCTTAGCAAATCGGCCGACAGAGGACAGTAACTAAGACACGAGCGCAGGGAGATTTCACATTCATCATGCAACCATGCAATGCAGATTGTCGTCGCCCACCACAGTATTCTATGTCAGAGGACTTCACTTCAGTCTCGATAAATCTCACAAGGATAGTATAGAAACAGAACACAGACAATAGATGTAGAGGTAGGCCATCCGGCCCTTCGAGCCCAAAATCAGTACCCCGTTCCTGCCTTCTCCCCCATATCCCCTGAGTTCCATCAATTAGCCCTAAGAGCTATAACTCTTGATTACATCCAGTGAATTGGCCTCCACTGCCTCTTGTGGCAGAGAATTCCACAGATTCACAACTCTCTGACCAATCAGTTCAATTGCTTCCTTAAGCCCTTTAAAGTGAGCTGAGGGATTTCACAAATGCATCTGCTTAACCTGATACTACTTATCTTTCCCCGTCAGCCTCCCAGTAAATCAGTGGCGGCTTTGTAATACATTATTTGAATGCTCTTAAGAACATTAGGCATTTTTTAACATTTTTCTTTTTTTGGGGGGGTGGAGGGGGAGTGGGGGGGGGGGGAGGCTTTTTTCTCTCAGATAATGCAGCCCCAGCGTCTGAAAGCGGTGACCAACTTTTATCTTTCTCGGTCTAAGTCATCGATCAACGTGCTGGGGGATAAATGTTTGTCAGTCACCGAGCCCATTAATCGGGTTGACGGTCAGATATCTTGGGGATTAAAGGTAATGCCTCTCGCCATTGCTACAGGTGAGAGCCAGAAGCAAAAATGTGGGTTTATAAACTAATGGTATTTACAAATAATGCAGATCAGTTGTTTTCTTTGACATATTTTATTGAATTAACTCTCAGAATTAACGACCTGCAGTGTGGCACAGTGGTAGAGTTACCGCCTTACAGCGCAGAGACCCAGGTTCGATCCTGACTACAGGTGCTGTTTATGTGGAGTTTGTACGTTCTCCCGTGATCACGTGGGCTTTCTCGGGATCTTCAGTTTCTCCCAAACTCCAAAGACGTCACGGTTTGTAGGTTAATTTGGCTCCGGGTACAAATTGTAAATTGTCCCAAGTGTGTAGGGTAGTGTTCAGAGTCGCGAGGATCGCTGGCTGGCAGCGAACAGGTGGGACGAAGGGCCTGTGTTCGCACTGTGGAAGATTTGTACTATAGAGCAGCTAGCAACTGTGGCACAGCTGGTAGAGGTGTTGCCTTCACAGTGCCCGGTGAACCAGGTTCGACTCCCTGACTACGGACGCTGTCAGCGTGGTAGTTTGCATGTTCGCCGTTTGACCACCGTGGTTGTGTCTCCGGGTTCTCCGGTTTCCTTCCCACATTCAAAGCGTGGAGGTTTGTATGTTAATTGGCTTCTGTAAATATGTCACCTAAGTGATTAGGTAGTATTGTTGTTGGTCATTAGCAAGGACATGGTGGGCCAAATGAGCACTCCGTTTCATCTCACTGTTGCTCTAACGTCTATAACTAAAACTAAACTCGAACCTTATCCATACAAAGGGTTGATATTCTTAACATTCACAGCACATGGATCACCAAGTCAAACAAGATGGAGTCTTTCATTTCTCCTAGGCTTTAATTTTTATTTTACTATTCTAACATGACCTAATTATATCATGACACAAATTCTTAACAATTGACATATTTACTAACATGATCTATTTCTTAATCATTTATATCATTGGACTATTTCTAAACATTTGACTATTCATTTGTTAACATTGACTAATTGTAACATTGTAACAGTTGTAACATTGTAACATTTGTATTCATTGTAACAATTGACTATTCTAACATTTACTAACATTGATTTCATAAATTTGACTATTCATAACATGACTTTTCTAACAATTTACATATTCTAATCATGGACTATCCTATCATGACTATTTCTAACATTCCAGAACATGGACTCACCAAGTCAAACAAGATGGAGTCTTGATTATCTTGGTTTAATTTTAATTTTAATTTTTAGCGTAGAGATATGGCAAGGAGAGACGGGCCCCCTTTGGGCCCCACCGACCGTCCCGCACGCGGACAGCGATCCCGGTACATTAACACTATCATATGCTTGACAATTTTTACAGATATCTCAACCAATTAAACAACAAACATGTACCGTCTTTGTCCAGCCGGTGGGAGGAAACCCGAAGTTCTTGGAGAAAACCCAGCAGGGTCACGGGAGATCCGTACAAACTGCCGTACAAGACAAGCACCCCGTAGGTCAGTGAAGTCCGACGCGGGTCTATGGCGATGTAAGCGATGTGAGGCAAGCAACTTTTAACCCCGCCCCCACCGGGCAGCCCTATGTGAGAAAAAACCAAGGCAAAGCAACATTTGGTGGAATTAATTTCTACTAAAATTCACTCCTACTGTGCGGGGATGGAGGCCTCATATATTACATCGGGCATGTTCACTTCCCCGAAGAATATCAGTATAACTTAGCCTGAAATACACTGGTTCTCGACGACAAGGTCCCAACCCGTAAACGCTGAATTTGAAGAATGGATTCCGACCGGAAACGTCACCCATCCTCTTTTCTCCCGGAGTGATGCTGCCTCTTGGCTTCTGACCCCCCTGAGTTACTCCAGGACTATTGTGCTTATCATCAGTGTAAACAGAATATACAATTTTTTACATTAGTCATTATTCAGCAAAAAATTTCATTCTTACTTTTCATGTTTTGTTCAGTTCTTTTATCCTTTTGTGTCCTGTAGGATTTATGTAATTACTATCATCTCTTTG
>CM069157.1:6585159-6670159 GCA_035221665.1 Okamejei kenojei
CACACTCCAAAGACGACAAAACCTACAAAATTCTTAAGGCGTTGGGCAGGCTAGACGCAGGAAGATTGTTCCCGACGTTGGGGAAGTCCAGAACAAGGGGTCACAGAGTTTAAGGATAAGGGGGAAGTCTTTTAGGACCGAGATGAGGAAAACATTTTTCACACAGAGAGTGGTGAGTCTGTGGAATTCTCTGCCACAGAAGGTAGTTGAGGCCAATTCATTGGTTATATTTAAGAGGGGGTTAGATGTGGCCCTTGTGGCTAAAGGGATCAGGGGGTATGGAGAGAAGGCAGGTACAGGATACTGAGTTGAATGATCAGCCCTGATCATATTGAATGGCGGTGCAGGCTTGAAGGGCCGAATGGCCTACTCCTGCACCTATTTTCTATGTTTCTATGTTTCTATGTTCCTGTGTACAGGTTTGTAGGTTAATTGGTTGCGGTAAAATGGTAAATTTTCTCTAAAGTGTAGGATAGTGTTAGTGTTCGGGGATCGCTGGTTGGCACGGCCTGGATGGGCCGAAGGGCTTGTTACCGCACTGTATCTCTAAATAAACAAAACCAAATAAAACTATGAAGAAGAAGAAGTCTGAAGAAGGGTCTCGACCCGAAACGTTGCCTATTTCCTTTGCTCCATAGATGCTGCCTCACCCGCTGAGTTTCTCCAGCATTTTTGTCTGCCTTAAATAAAACTATCTGCAGTTCATTGTTTCTAACCTAATATTCTACGCTGGACCACATTTATCCCTCATCCAAAATCCCTCAAACAGACTAAATGTTTAGGAAAGAACTTCAGATACTGATTTACACAAAAGATAGATACAAAGTGCTGGAGTACCATTCCTTTTCTCCAGAGATGCTGCCTGTCTCGCTGAGTTACTCCAGCATTTTCTGTCTATCCACTATATGGTTATGATCATATCAATATTTAATTGGTTATGATCCTATTATGATAAACTTTCTACGCACAGATTGATAGCATCCTGCATTATATCTACAGCTGCACTGCTGGAAGGATGTTAGTCACTTTAATTTCCTGTGATTGCGAAAGGCACTGTTTGAATTCAGCTCCGTTCTCACTGTGAATGGAAAGATAAAATCTGGGAACATTTGCTGGCAGTATTCATTCTCCATGTGTGTGGTCTACTCTGAAATAATTCCATGAGGAACATCCTTCTCTACAGAAAGATATCTGATCTGCAACCATTGTAGATAGACTAAAGGGTCTGTCCCACTTAGGCGATTTTTTGTGGCAACTTGCCGCACACGTCCTAGTCGCAGCAGATTTCCGAAACTTTTCAACATGTTGAAAATCCAGCGGCGACCAGAAAAAGGTACGACTTTAGACAATAAACAATAGATGCAGGAGTAGGCCATCCGGCCATTCAATGTGATCATGGCTGATCATCCCCAATCAGTACCCCGTTCCTGCCTTCTCTCCATATCCCCTGACTCTGTTATTGGTAAGAGCCCTATCTTGCTCTCTCTTGAAAACATCCCGAGAACCTGCCTCCACCGCCTTCTGAGGCAGAGAATTCCACAGACTCACCACTCTCTGTGAGAAAAAGTGTTTCCTCGTCTCCGTTCTAAACGGCTTACCCCTTATTCTTAAACTGTGGCCCCTGGCTCTGGACTCCCCCAACATCGGGAACATGTTTCCTGCCTCTAGCGTGTCCAAACCCTTAACAATCTTATATGTTTCAAGCAGGCGTCACGACCATACAGGCGCACGTGTCAACACGTCGCGGGGTGAGGCCTGTATGGTCGTGCGTCATCGCCCAAAGAGCCGTATTGTTTCCTGGTCGCCGCTGGATTTTCAACATGTTGAAAAGTTTCTGCAGTGACTATGGTGCGTGCCGGCAGTAACAATCTCGTAAGTGGGACAGACCCTTAAAGAAACTCTTGCTTAGACACAAAGTGCTGGAGTAACTCAGCGGGTCAGGCAGCATCTGTGGAGAAAGTGGATGGGTGGCATTTCGGTCAGGGCCTTTCTTCAAGCAACGTCACCCATCCCTTTTCTCCAGAGATGCTGCCTGACCCGCTGAGTTACTCCAGCACTTTGTGTCTATCTTTGGTACAATGCAGTATCTGCATGTTCGAATTGTTGCATTAGTGAGGTTCCCCATGGCTTCAGTAGCCCCAAGGTATGCGTGAGCGAGAGGAGGGGGCGGCACGGTGGCGCAGGAGGTCTGCTGCCCCCTTAGGCCGCTGGAGACCCCGGTTTGATCCTGATTGCGGGTGCTGTCTGTACAGAGTTTGTACGTTCTCCCTGTGACCGTGTGGGTTTTCTCCAGGTGCTTCGGTTTCCTTCCACCCTCCAAAGGTTTGTAGGTTTAAGGTCATAAGGTCATAAAGAATAGGAGTAGAATTAGGCCATTCGGCCCATCAGGTCTATTCCACCATTCAATCATGGCTGATCTATCTCTCCCTCCTAACCCCATTCTCCTGCCTTCTCCCCATAACCTCTGACACCTGTACTAATCAAGAATCTATCTATCTCTGCCTTAAAAATATCCAGTGACTTGGTCTCCACAGCCTTCTGTGGCAAAGAATTCCACAGATTCACCACCCTCTGACTAAAGAAATTTCTCCTCATCTCCTTCCTAAAAGAACATCCTTTAATTCTGAGGCTATGATCTCTAGTCCTAGACTCCCCCACTAGTGGAAACATCCTCTCCACATCCACTCTATCCAAGCCTTTCACTATTGTGTACGTTTCAATGAGGTCCCCCCTCATTCTTCTAAACTCCTGCGAGTGCAGGCCCAGTGCTGACAAACACTCATCATAGGTTAACCTATAGGTTAATCAGCTTCTGTAAATTGTCCCTAGTGTGAAGTGCTAGTGTACGGGGTGATCGCTGGTCAGCGCGGACTAGGTGGGCCAAAGGGCCTGGTTCCATGCTGTACCTCTAAAGTCTCTTCACATAGAGAGTGGTGAATCTGTGGAATTCTCTGCCACAGAAGGTAGTTGAGGCCAGTTCATTGGCTATATTTAAGAGGGAGTTAGATGTGGCCCTTGTGGCTAAAGGGACCGGGGGGTATGGAGAGAAGACAGGTACAGGATATTGAGTTGGATGATCAGCCATAGAAACATAGAAACATAGAAATTAGGTGCAGGAGTAGGCCATTCGGCCCTTCGAGCCTGCACCGCCATTCAATATGATCATGGCTGATCATCCAACTCAGTATCCTGTACCTGCCTTCTCTCCATACCCCCTGATCCCTTCAGCCACAAGGGCCACATCCAACTCCCTCTTAAATATGGCCAACGAACTGGCCTCAACTACCTTCTGTGGCAGAGAATTCCACAGATTCACCACTCCATGATCATATTGAATGGCGGTGCAGGCTCGAAGAGCTGAATGACTTACTCCTGCACCTATTTTCTATGTTTCTATGTTTCTAAAGACTACTTTTGCGGAAAACATTTGATAGGTTCAGTGCCTATCACGGAGAGGATGAGGTGTGTGGGAAGTTGATGTCGATGTTGCTTTACACCGAAGATAGACACAAAAAGCTGGAGTAACTTAGCGGGTCAGGCAGCATCTCTGGAGAAAAGGAATGGGTGACGTTTCGGGACGAGCCCCTTCTACAGTAGTGGGGTCAAGACATGCACAGGGCTTGAATGCCCATTATCTGATCAGACACGGATGAACACTGGAGTGATTGAGGCCACGGAGGTGATCTAGTCTTCCACAGCTCCATTGCTTCACCAGGGAAAGGGAATGGTTTGGAGTGGGGTTGTTGGTGGGGGGACAAGATAAACGGCATTCTTTGCCACAACTCTATTGAGATGGGCAAGAGCTGTCAACGTGAGCGTGTAGAACATCACTTTTGATTCCATTCACTCACTTTGCTGAAAAGCCTATTCATCTGGCACTGATGTGACTGGCGCTGACAGTAACATTAAGTTAAATGTGAAAGAGCAAAGAAATTGTCCACCGTGGAGATGGATGATTAGAATTTCTTCAGCACTCCAGCTCTGTGCACCTTGCAGATCCACGGAAATGATTAAAAATGTCAAATGGAAGCCACTGAACAAGGAGATCATCCAAGCAATATTCATCATGTCAATCTGAGTGAAGAAAGGAACTCGACACCCTGCATTATATAGGAACATTGGTGTGAATTAATCAATGGCAACCATGCTCGGAAAGCAAATCGCGGGCATCTTGATGAAGAGACCTGAAGTTGCAACTAATTTATTTGAGTTCTAGCAGAATTAGTCTCTTGTCACTTTGTAATATCTGCCATTGCCTCTGGCGCAACTCTCAGCCACTGTGGCTGATCGCAAATAATCTTTCTTCCCATCTTGAGTAAATGAGCATGCAGAGGTCAATGGCAGCGAAAGACAAAACCCTGTTAAGGAGCTGTCCTTCCATTCTCCTTGCGGGAAAGTTTCATCGAGCGAGAGCAGAGAGAGAGAGAGAGAGAGGAACAAACTTGGGCCAAAGCCACCTCGCGTGCCGTGGAGGCGAGAATGGGATAGTCGTCGAAAAGGGAGTGGCGAGGGGCGGCACGGTGGCGCAGTGGTAGAGTCGCTGCCTCACGGCGACAGAGACCCGGGTTCCAAGTCAAGTCAAGTCAAGTTTATTCGTCACATACGCATACGAGATGTGCAGTGAAATGAAACGTGGCAATGCTCGCGCATTGTGCAAAAAAAAAACTACAAAACAGAATGGAACAGAAACACATAATCACATATTACATATTTGTGGGAGGAAAAAATAAGAAAGAACAGCAATTTTAAAAAGACATCACACAACAGTAAATTGGTCCAGTAAAGTTAGTTCCTGGTGAGATAGGAGTTTACCGTCCTAATGGCCTCTGGGAAGAAACTCCTTCTCATCCTCTCCGTTCTCACAGCATGACAACGGAGGCGTTTGCCTGACCGTAGCAGCTGAAACAGTCCTTTGCTGGGGGGGAAGGGGTCCCCCATGATCTTGTTGGCGCTGGAGTTGCATCTCCTGATGTATAGTTCCTGCAGAGGGGTGAGTGTGGTTCACATAGTGTGTTCAGCCGAACGTACTACTACTCTCTGCAGAGCCTTCTTGTCCTGGGCAGAGCAGTTCCCAAACCAAATCGTGATGTTTCCGGACAAGATGCTTTCCACAGCCGCTGAGTAGAAGCACTGGAGGATCCTCACAGACACTCTGAATTTCCTCAATTGCCCGAGGTGGTAAAGGCGCTGCCTCGCCTTACTCACCAGTGCGGCAGCGTGTGATGTCCATGTCATATCCTCTGAGATGTGGACTCCCAGGTATTTAAAACAGCTCACCTTATCCACAGTATCCCCATTTACCTTCAATGGTGTGTACGTCCTCGGATGATGTGCCCTCCTAAAGTCCACGATCAGCTCCTTCGTTTTTTTGATAGAGGAGGCTGTTGTCCTGACACCAGAGTGCCAGGACAACACTGACTGCGGGTTGCTGTCTAAACGGAGTTTGTACATTCACTGAGTTTTCTCCGGGTGCTTCGGTTTCCCCCCCAGACTCCTCCAGACTCCACAGGTTTTCAGGTCAATTGGCTTCAGTAGGATTGTAAATTGGCCCTATCAAATCGTGAAAGGAATAGATCGGGTAGATGCACAGTATCTCTTGCCCAGAGTAGGTGAATCAGGACAAGAGGACATAGGTTCAAGGTGAAGATTTAATAGGAATCTGAGGGGTGACTTTTTCACACAAAGGGTGGTGGGCCTATGGAACGAGCTGCCAGGGGAGGTAGTTGTGGCTGGAACTATCCCAACGTTTAAGGACAAGGTACATGGATAGGACAGATTTGGATGGATGTGGTCCGAACATGGGCAGGTGGGCCTAGTGTAGCTGGGACATGTTGGCAAGTTGGGCCAAAGGACCTATTTCCATACTGTATCACTCTATGACTCTAGGACTAGTGTGTAGGACAGTGTTAGTATATGGGGATGATCGCTGGTCGGCACAGACCCGGTGGCTCAAAGTACATCCACAGTCTGGCAACGTGGTGCATAATCAACGGGCTACGATGGCCTTTCCCCACATTGTCATCCCCTCATATCAGAGACGGAAAATTGCATAACACATGAGCATTCCAGTCCTCTGTGACTCTGACGTCTCCAACAGGTCTTCCCATTAATTACATAGAAACTTAGACAATAGGTGCAGGAGTAGGCCATTCGGCCCTTCGAGCCAGCACCGCCATTCAATATGATCATGGCTGATCATCCAAAATCACTACCCCGTTCCTGCTTTCTCCCCTTACCCCTTGATTCCGTCTTCCCAAAGAGCGACATCTAACTCTCTCTTGAAACCATCCAGTGAATTGACCTCCACTGCCTTCGGTGGCAGAGAATTCCACAGATTCACAACTCTCTGAGTGAAAAAGCTTTTTCTCAACTCAGTCCTAAATGGCCTAGCCCCTTTTCTTAAACTGTCACCCCTGGTTCTGGAATCCACCAACATGGGGAATATTTTTCTTGCATCTTGCCTGTCAAATACCTTAACTATTTTATATGGTTCTATGGGATCTAAATTCCACTAATTAAAAGCCCAGTCGATCCATTATTTTATCATAGGTCACATTCTGCACAGAACCTTGCAGCTTCTTAATTAGTACTGGTGTCAGAGGTTATGGGGAGAAGGCAGGAGAATGGGGTTAGGAGGGAGACATAGATCAGCCATGATTGGATGGCGGAGTAGACTTGATGGGCCGAATGGCCTAATTCTACTCCTTTCTCATAACCTTATGAATTCATTTTTTATAAGTCTCTATCTAACTCTTTTTGGAGTGACTGTTGAACACACTTCCCCATCATTCATTCCACACTACAATACCTCGCTGTGGAAAACCCGGATAGACACAAAATGCTGGAGTAGCTCAGCAGGTCAGGCAGCATCTCTGGAGAAAAAAGAACAGGCGATGTTTTCCGGGTCGAGACCCTTCTTCGGACTGAGAGTCAGGGGAAAGGGAAACGAGAGATATACACGGTGATGTAGAGAGATATAGAACAAATGAACGAAACATATATGCCCAAAGGTAACAATGATCAAGGAAAGGTGGGGCCCACAATGGTCCATTGTTGACTGTGGGCTGGGTGATAATGAGTTATACAGACAATGAAACTCAACAGACGACAGTGAGACTAGTACAACAACTAGGGTGGGGGAGAGACAGAGAGAGAAGGGATGCTAGGGTTACTTGAAGTTGGAAAAATCAATATTCACATTGCTGGGTTGTAAACTGCCCAAGTGAAATATGGCATCCTTTTCCAAACGAACTATGAGAGTTTCTTTACCGAATGGAGACACAAGAAACTGCAGATGCTGGTTTACAAAAAAGATACAAAGTGCTGGAGTGTCTCTGTGGGCCAGGCAGCATCTCCGGAAAACATGAACAAATAACGTTTTGGGTCAAGACCGTTCGTGTAATAGGTGACGTTTGGGTCGGGAGCTTTCTTCAGACTGAAGGAGGGTCCCATCCAGAAACATCGCCCATTCACGTTCTCCAGAGATTCTACCTAACCTGCTGAGTTACCCAAGCAGTTTAAACGTGTAGAAAGGAACTACAGATGCTGGTTTATACCGAAGGTAACCACAAAACTCGGCGGGTCAGGCAGCATCTCTGGAGAAAAGGAATTGGTGACGTTTTGGTTCGGAACCCTTTCTCGGACGGGTTGAAGAAGGGCTCCGACACAAAATTTTACCTATTTCTTTTCATCAGAGATGCTGCCTAACCCGCCGAGTTACTCCAGCACTTTGCGTCTCCCTCCAGCAGTTTGTACCTTTCCTTTGCTCAAGATTTTTTCTTCTTCTCTCTGGTTTCTTGCCAATTTGTTGAATTCTGGTTATCCAACAATAATACTGCTGGGAATATGACTGTACAGAAGATTTTCATCGCATTCCTGCCACGCAATAGAAAGCAGGCCAACCCTTCCAGATTACCAATCATTTGCACCTCATTAGAAATAAATGGGAATGGAATCTGCGGCAGAAGTGCTACGCAAAAGGTCACATCTCCACTTAATCTTCAGACGCCCGCAAAGGTGGGCAAGAATGGTTTTCTGTTCGGTTCACTTTTTTAAAAGTTTAGTTTGGTTTAGAGATACAGCACGGAAACAGGCCCTTCGGCCCACCAAGTCCACGCTGACCAGCGATCCCCGCACATTAACACTATCCTCCACTCATGGGGGACAATTTACACTAAAGGGCCTGTCCCACCAGCATGTGACTGCATGCGGCGAGCGCAACCTAACGTGGTCGCTTGAGCCGTACGGCCTCGCGTGGCAGGTCCTACTTCGATCGGCGGAGCTGTATGGAGTTGTGCGGAGCTGGTCCCGACATCACGCAGGGCTCCGAAAACTGACACTGTCCAAAAATCCCGCGCGGCAACGGCCTGTCGGCCCGCAGCCACATTGAGGCCGTACGCAATGTCTCCACGTCGTACGCAGCGTCTTGACGGCGTACGCCTAGCACGTGGCGTTGCGCAACGACGTCACCGCCCGACGCCGTGTGACATCCAAATTCAGTTGGCCCGCCTCCTGCCCAGCTGATTGGTGAGTATGTTCACGGGACCAGCCCCGCACAACTCCAGACGCCTCCGCGGTTCGAGTTGTAACCGGCCCCGCGAGGCCGTACGCCTCAAGCCATCACCTTTGGTCGCGCTCGCCGCATGCAGTCACATGCTGGTGGGACAGGCCCTTTATACCAAGCCAATTAACCTACCAGCCCATACGTCTTCGGAGTGTGGGAGGAAGCGGAAGATCTCGGAGAAAACCCACGCGGGTCACAGGGAGAACGTACGAACGCTGTACAGACAGCACCCGCAGTCGGGATCGAACCTGGATCTCCGGCGCTGCAAGCTTAGTAAGGCAGCAGCTCTACCGCTGCACCACCGTGACCCGCCCGTGCCGTTTTAATGTTCTAGTTACAATTGGTATGCAAAGGTGGACGGACATTGGCATCTTTCCCTCTTTGCTGACTCACAATTTCTGCGATTGCCATAGCTACCCTGTGAAGGTCATCATTTGTAATGATTCGTGGAAAAATATGGAAGGAAGATGAAAGGTCTGTGCGGCAAATATCTCAGCTTTCTCTCCAGTGCTGCTGAAGGCAGAGTGAGATTTCCACTACATTCTTACTTATTAATGAGGACTCGATTTGCAACGATTTCACAATGGATTTTTTGCAGTTGCTCATAAATCATAACATGCACTCAAATATACTTGTATAAAAAAATTACATTATTTGATTAAACTCTGGCAATTGTAAGTGACATCTGTTCAACATGGCAATGATGGTTAACAAATGCTTTTCAAAATGATTACACAGCATTGAATCAATGTAGCTTAAGATGCAAGAGGATGTGTAATTAATAACGTGTCACAACTAGCAGGGGCGAGGATACACAATGGGACAATTACAGGCTCAAGGGAATTCTATGAGGATTCATTTCCAGTACAGCACTGGAGATTAAGAGAGTCAAGAGTCAAAAGTGTTTATTTGTCAATTTAGCACAAAGGCGTATTGACCAGAAGTTTAAGGGCCTGTCCCACCAGCATGCGACTGCATGCGGCGAGTGCAACCAAACATGGTGGCTTGAGCCGTACGGCCTCGCGGAGCCGGTTCCACTTCGAACCGCAGAGGCGTATGGAGCTGGTCCCGACATCATACTCACCAATCAGCTGGGCAGGAGGTGGGGCGAGTGAATTTGGACGTCGCACGGCGTCAGGCAGTGACATCATCGTGCAACGCCACGCGCTGCGTACGCCGTCCAGGCGCTGCGTACGGCCAGTCGGCCGTTGCCGAGCAGGATTTTGAAACAGTGTCAGTTTTTCGGAGCTCCGCGCGATGTCGGGACCAACTCCGCACAACTCCATACGGCTCTGGCGATCGAACTGGGACCGGCCCCACGAGGCCGTACGGCTCAAGCGACCACGGTATGTCGCGCTCGCTGCATGCAGTCGCATGCTGGTGGGACAGGCCCTTTAGTTTGGTTTAGCTTAGGGCAGCACAGTTGGGCAGCGTTAGAGTTGCTGCCCTACAGTGCCAGACACCCGGCTTCGATCCTAACTACAGGTGCTGTCTGTACGGAGTTGTACGGAGTCTGAAGAAAGGACTTGACCCGAAACGTCACCTATTCGCTTTCTCCAGGGATGCCACCTGACCTGCTGGGTTACTCCAGCATTTTATGCCTATCTTCAGAGTTGGGACGCTCTCCCTGTGACCGCGTGGGTTTTCTCCAGGCGCCCCGGTTTCTTCTCACATTCCAAAGATGTACCGGTTTGTAGATTAATTGGCTTCTGTAAATTGTAAGATTGTCCCTGGTGTGTGGGATAGAACTAGTGTACGGGGTGATCACGGGTCGGCGCGGACGCGATGAGTAGAGGGGCCCTGCTCCACGCTGTATCTCTAAAGTCTAGTCAAAGTCTAAAGTCTAGACTCGAATGGGCCTGACCCACTTACACGCTTTTTTTCGGCACCTGTCATAGCCGCAATAGGTCGCCAAACATGTTGAAAATCCAGCGGCGACCAGAACAAGGTACGACTCTTTGGGCGACTACTCACGACCGTACGGGCTTCACCCTGTGACATGTCACCAGGGTGTCGCCTGTATGGTCGTGAGTCGTCTCTTCAGTCTCCCAAAGAGTCGTAGCGTCTTTCAGTTCGCTGCTGAATTTTCAACACGTTGAACATTTTCGGCGACCTGCAGCGACCTACGACAGGTGCCGGCAGTCGCTGAAAAAGTCGCGTAAGTGGGACGGGCCCAGTACTAAGTAACAACCAACATTCACTTGGTATCTCCCTTGCCTCACTCTTCAAAGCCATAGAATGAATGAATGAATGTTTATTGGCCAAGCATGTACACATACAAGGAATTTGCCTTGGTGCTCCGCTCGAAAAGTAACAACACGACATACAGTAAACCATTAAGAATAAAACATTACAGATTAAACATGTGAATGAAATAAAATACCAGAGCCTCAGAGGGCGGTGGAGGCAGGTTCTCTGGATGCTTTCAAGAGAGGGCTAGATAGGGCTCTTAAAAATAGCGGAGTCAGGGGATATGGGGAGAAGGCAGGAACGGGGTACTGATTGGGGATGATCAGCCATGATCACATTGAATGGCGGTGCTGGCTTGAAGGGCCAAATGGCCTACTCCTGCACCTATTGTCTATTGTTTATTATCTATTGTCTATTGTGACTACAGACCTTTGGTTACTGAGTAGAGCTACTGCTCGGGGGAAAAAGCTGCTTTGTTACAAAATAGTGCCATAGCCAGACTAGTCTTTGTGCGCTGGTCCCAGATGGGTCTGCGATCAGACATTACAATCGCTCCACTCTTTTCAATCTTTATTTCAACAGCAGCATTTCTTTAACTAATTATGCCATCTTGAATCGGACTTTAATGGAACTTAACATAATGCCCTTTACCCTGTATCTGAACACTCTGGGCGGCATGATCGTAGTTATGTTTAGCTTTCTCGCTGATAGCACACAACAAAATAGCTGTTCACTGTACCTCTGCACATGTGACAACAAGTAAACAAAACCAAGTTACACAACAGGGTAATAAGTCTAGACACAACGAAACTGCAGATGCTGGTTTCACAAAAAGAGACAAAACATAGAAACATAGGAAATGGGTGCAGGAATAGGCCATTCGGCCCTTCGAGCCCGCACTGCCATTCAATATGATTATGGCTGATCATCCGAAATCAGTACCCCGTTCCCCGTTCTCCCCCTATTCCTTGATTCCGTTAGCCCCAAGAACTAAATCTAACTCTCACTTGAAAACGTCCAGTGAATTGGCCTCCACTGCCTTCTGTGGCAGAGAATTCCACAGATTCACAACTTCCTGTGTGAAAATGTTTTTCCTCATCTCAGTCCTGTTGTTGTTACTTGCGAGCGGAGCACCAAGGAAAATTCCTTGTATGTGTACATACGTGGCCAATAACCCATTAATTAATTAAATGGCCTACCCCATATTCTCAAACTGTGACCCCTGGACTCCCCGAACATGGAGAACATTTCTCCTGTATCTAACCTGCCCAATCCCTTAAGAATTGTATATGTTTCCATAAGATCCCCTCTCATCCTAAATTCTAGTGAATACAAGCCCAGTCGACCCATTCTTTCCTCATATGTCAGTCCCGCCATCCCGGGAATTAACCTGGTGAACCTACGCTGCACTCCCTCAATAGGAAGAATGTCCTTCCACAAGAAAATGCTCAAGTGAGTCTGAGTTACTCCAGCATTTTGTATCAATCTTCAGTACAAACCATTATCTATAGTTCCTTCGTACATAAGGAGTTTGCCGAGCTCAGAGTCAACACGGTCCGTCACTTTGATAATCCCTGCGAATGGCACGAATGTCCGCACTTACTGCAAGGAAGATCTGTAAGGAACTGCTGGTCACTTCGATGTACTGGTAGTCGAGCAGGCATCCCGCCACCGTGATCACGTGGTGGTCCTGGGGCGAATGGTCCGCCGGGGTCACCGGGGTCACCACGCATCCCGGTCCATTCTCCATCCACCATGAGCGGTGGAGCGAGGTGTTGAAGGTCATGACAAAGTCCCTGTCCTGCAGAGTGAAAACACAACAAAGTCCATTAGCCGCCAGAGTACCCGTAGAAGCAGGGGGAAACATCACACGGAGCACATTTACAACCGTCCTGACCACGGGTGCTGTCTGTATGGAGTTTGTACGTTCTCCCCGTGACCGCGTGGGTTTTCCCTGGGTGCTCCAATTTCCTTCCACACTCCAAAGACGCGCAGGCTTTGGTAAAAATTGTAAATTGCCCCTAGCTTGTAGGATAGTGCCAGCGTGGGGACTGCTTGTTGGTGTGGACTCGGTGGGCTGAAGGGGCTGTCTCCCAATGAAACTAAACTCATATGGAACAATACAGCACAGGAACAGGCCCTTCCGCCCACAATGTCTGTGCCAAACACGGTGCCATGACCATCTCTTCTCTGCCTGTACATATCTCCTGTGCCTACCCCTGTGCCCAGCCACCAGAATACCTGTGGAAACCCTGGGGGGGGGGGGGGGGGGGCATCAATAACGTGCATCGAAGAGGTGGACATCTTCCCCCCATGGTGCATTCACGAAAAGGAAGAAGCGACAGAAAGAAAAAGGGTGGCATGGTGGTGCAGCGGTAGAGTTGCTGCCTTACAGCCCCAGAGACTCGGGTTCGATCCTGGCTACGGGTGCTGTCTGTACAGAGTTTGTACGTTTGTTGAACAATGCAGCACAGGAACAGGCCCTTCGGCCCACAATTTATGTACATTCCCCCTGTGAGCGAGTGGGGTTTCTCCAGTTTCCCCCCCACACTCCAAAGTGATCAAGGTTTGCAGGGTAATTGGCTTTGGTGAAATAGTGCGTAGGATAGTGCCAGTGCACGGGGTGATAGCCGGGCGGCACGGGCTCGGGGTGCCGAAGAGGCCGGTCTCCGCCTGCTGTATCTCTAAAGTCTCGAGCCTAATTCCATCTTTGTAAGTGTTGGTTCCATTAGCTGATAAATCGTCTGGTTCACGAGGCATAATGGGTTTACAAGCACTTAACATCCCAATCCTCAGAGGGTGTTTCACTTGAAATGGTCTCACTTCTCCACACTTCCAAGCCCTGCCTGTTTGCAGGCAGCGTTTGCTCACTCCACTGTGTATTGTAATCCCTCGCAATGGCCATCCCTCCCTCCGAGTGTTGCTGCCGTATGGTTTTTTAATCACAAGGACGCATTCCATTCGGTGATGCAGTGCCCGTGGTCACATGCGTCGCATCCCAATTCATCAGGCCGGCTCGAGTGGAATTATCACACATTTACATTCACACTCCGTCACTTGTACCTAGCACTGTAGCGGATGGGCATTAGAATGTACTGGGGTGGTGCAGCGGTAGAGTTGCTGCCTCGCAGCACCAGAGACCCGGGTTCAATCCTGACTACGGGTCATAAGGTCATAAGGAATAGAAGTTGAATTAGGCCATTTGGCCCATCAGGTCTACTCCGCCATTCAATCATGGCCAATCTATCTCTCCCTCCTAACCCCATTCTCCTGCCCTCTCCCCATAACCTCTGACACCCGTACTAATCAAAGAATCTATTTCTGCCTTCTCTTGGCCTCCACAGCCTTCTGTGGCAAATAATTCCACAGATTCATCACCATCTGACTAAAGTGGCGCTGTCCGTATGGAATTTGTGACCAGGTGGGTTTTCCCCGGGTGCTCCGGTTTCCTCCCACACTCCAAAGACGTACAAACTTTGGTAAAAATTGTAAATTGCCCCGAGCGTGAAGGATCGTGCTGGTGTATGGGGATTATTTGTTGGTGTGGACTCGGTGGGCTGAAGGGGCTGTCTCCACGTTGTATCTCCCAACTAAACTAAACTAATATTGAACAATACAGCTCAGGAACAGGCCCTTCGGCCCGCAATGTCTGTGCTGAACACGATGCCAAGACCAACTCTTCCCTGCCTGTACATATCTCCTGTACATTCCCCTGTGCTTATTCCAAAGTCTCTTGTCATGTAAGGTGAATGCACAAAGTCTTTTGCCCAGAGTGGGGGAATCAACAACAAGTGGACACATGTTGAAGGTGAGAGGGGCATCTTAATACGAACCCGAGAGACACCTTTTTCACTCAGCGGGTGTGTCTATTGAATGAGTTTCCGGGGTAAGGTGTTGAGCACATACTACAAGAGCATTTAAATTACATTTGGACAGTGGCATGGATAGGAAATGTTTAGAAGGATATGGTCCAAGCACGGGCAAGTGGGATTAACATAGATGGACCATCAGAGGTGTCAGAGGTTAGGGGGTGAAGGCAATAGAATGGGGTTAAGAAGGAGAGATAGATCAGCCATAATTGAATGGCGGAGTAGACTTAATGGGCCGAATGGCCTAATTCCACTCCTATTCCTTATGATCCTGGTCGGAATGGACATTGTCATTGTTCCTTGGTTGGCATGGATGGGTTGGGCCGAAGGGCCTTTGTCCGTGCTGTATGACTCTGCTTTCACCACCGACCCCTCTGTGTAAAAGAAACTGGTCCCATATTTTGGTGCCCTTTCCAAAGTGCACGCTCTAGGTCCTAAAGGCGATGCCTGTTCCAGGGAAGTCCCAAAATGTACCGATCGCCCTGTGTATTCCCATTTGCCTGCATGTGGCCCATTTCCCTCTTTCACCCACCGTACCGCCATACCCCTCTGAAGAAGGGTCTCAACCTGAAACGTCGCCCATTCCTTCTCTCCAGAGATGCTGCCTCACCCGCTGAGTTACTCCAGCTTTTTGTGTCTACCTTTGATTTAAAGCAGCATCTGCAGTTCTTTCTTGCATATACTACCATACCCTGCAGGCTTGACGTTCCGATTATCATTCCCCCTTCTCTGTTTGCAAATATTATCCGTATGGGAATGTCGAGATGTGTAGAAAGGAACTGCAGATGCTGGTTCATACCGAAGATAGACACAAAGTGCTGGAGTCACACAGCAGTAGACACAAATGCCGGAGGAACTCAGCGGGAGAGCAGCATCTATGGAGAGAAGGAATAGGTGATGTTTCGGGTCGAGACCCTTCTTCAGACTCTCACATGGAGTAACACAGCGGGTCAGGCAGCATCTCTGGAGAAAAAAGACGGGTGACGTTTCGGGTCGGGACCTTTCTTCAGCCTGAAAGTAGAGGGGAGGTATCTTAGTAAGGATGGGAGGAGAGCTTAGAGGGGGGAGAGGTAATGCGGGGTACCCTCCCCTCTAATTTCAGTCTGAAGAAGGGTCCCGACCCAAAACGTCACCCGTCCCTTTTTCTCCAGAGATGCTGCCTGACCCGCTGAGTTACTCCGGCACTTTGCCTCTCTCTCGGGAATGTCGGGATAGTGTCATCAGCAGGAGTGTCGGGCTGAAGCTGGGGATTCCAGGGAAGAGGAGAAACCAGAGGAAAATCACACAGGAGCAAGCAATTCTCTTTTAACTTATCACAGGGAAAAGAGATCGCAAGAAAGTAGCCACAATGACGGACCGAAACAGTACATGCTCTGAACTTTAGAAAAAGCTCCATTTGACCGACAAATAGACTTCAGTATTTCCTTATTGATTTGCTGTTTGTCATTACCATGTGAAAGGCTATTATGGATGCATTACAGGGAACAGATTTAGAATAGAAATCAATACAGAGCAACGTTGGCCTTAAGTAACTTGGATATTAATTTTAAAGATGTTGTGCTGAAAATGTTGCGGCCTTGAATATATTAAAGGAACATACCCAGGTCCATATCATAGTCCAACATTAAACAGCAACTGGGCCAGAGCAGTCCATCCAGTGGGTGACACAAGGTCATAAGGGATAAGAGTAGAATTAGGCCATTCGGCCCATCAAGTCTACTCTGCCATTCATTCATGGCTGATCTATCTCTCCCTCCTAACCCCATTCTCCTGCCTTCTCCCCGTAACCCCAGACACCCATACTAATCAAGAATCTATCTATATCTGCCTCAAATTCACTGGAGTTTAGAAGGATGAGGTATAGAAGGAGAAGGTATAGAAACATATAAAATTATAAAAGGACTGGACAAGCTAGATGCAGGAAAAATGTTCCCAATATTGGGCGAGTCCAGAACCAGGGGCCACAGTCTTAGAATAAAGGGGAAGTCATTTAAGACTGAGGTGAGAAAAAACGTTTTCATCCAGAGAGTTGTGAATTTATGGAATTCCCTGCCACAGAGGGCAGTGGAGGCCAAGTCACTGGATGGATTTAAGAGAGAGTTAGATAGAGCTCTAGGGGCTAGTGGAGTCAAGGGATATGGGGAGAAGGCAGGCACGGGGTACTGATTGGGGACGATCAACCATGATCACAATGAATGGCGGTGCTGGCTCGAAGGGCCGAATGGCCTCCTCCTGCACCTATTTTCTATGTTTCTAAAGATATCCACTGACTTGGCCTCCACAGCCTTCTGTGGCAAAGAATTCCACAGATTCACTGCCTGCTGACGAAATAAATTTCTCCTCATCTCCTTCCTAAAAGAAGGTCCTTTAATTCTGAAGCTAAGACCTCCAGTCCTAGACTCTCCCACTAATGGAAACATCCTCTCCATGTCCACTCTATCCAAGCTTTTCACTATTCCGGGACGGTTCAGTTGTTTGACAACTGCTGGGAAGAAACTGCTCCTGAATTTGGAGCTGTGCGTTTTCACACTTCTGTAGTTGTTTCCCTGACGGGGGAGAGGAGAAGAGGGAGTGAGGTGAGACTTGATGAGTGGGTGAGACCCGATCTTGCAAGCTCCGATATTTCAAATCGCCCTCATGACGGCACCCACATTACAAGCTTTGTTTCTCCAGACCGGCCTAACAACAGGTCCCATGGTTACAGCAGCCTTTCTGCAGGCCTTTTTTAAAATTATTATTAAGGGCAGCCTTATACGTATGTCTCCTTTAGTACAGAGTTGCCTTACAAGAGCCTTAAAGCAAGAGGGCAAAAGAGTTCAAGAATCTAATTATCAAATGCACTGGACTGGAACAATAACATTCACACTTGCTGAAGCTTTACAGGCATATTAATGCAGCAATTCAACAAATAGACATATATAATGAATTATCAGATACTGTAGTAAACCAGACCATGATAAGTACAAGGTGCAAGCTTAGTAATGGACAGTCCATAGTAATTTGGTGCTGAGTTAAGGTTGGGGTTAGGGCTGGGCAAGAGCCCGATGACTAACGTGTCAAATCTGTCCCTGAACCTGGAGGTCATGGTTCTCATGCTCCGATACCTTCTCCCTGATGTTTAAGTGAGATGAGAGCATGGCCAGGGGGGTGTGAGTCTTTGATGATGCCCACCTACATGAGGCAGCATTCTTGGCCATCCTTTCCAGGGTGGTCTGGGCAATGACCGCCGTTTTCTGCAGCCTCCTTTGTTCTTGAGTATTTGAATTAGTGAACCGGGCCGTAATGCGACCAGTGGGTATGCCGTGCCCCCCACTGGACAACGCATTCGGAGACACGTTGGCACGGTGGCGCAGCGGTAGAGTTGCTGCCTCACCGCGCGCCAGAGACCCAGGTTCGATCCCGACCCAGGGTGCTCTCTGTACGGAGTCTGTACGTTCTCCCCGTGACCTGCGTGGGTTTTCCCCAGCTGCTCTGGTGTCCTCCCACACTCCAAACATTTTAAGATTTGTAGGTTAATTGGCTACGGTAAAACTGTAAAAATAAATGTCCCTGGTCTGTGTAGGAGAGTGTGAGTGTGCGGGGATCGCTGGTCAGTGCGAACTTGGTGGGCTGAAGGGCACGTTTCTGTGCTGTATCTCTAAATTAAACTAAAATACTAACGACATGTCAAGTCTCCTCACACGTCTGAGGAGGGAGAGGCGTTGGTGAATTTTCTTTGTGATTGGATCAAAGTGCAACCTGTTATTACAAAGCAGCCTTAACACAGAGACTCCAATATTACAGAGATTCCTTACTGCCCAGTTATTACAAAGCAGCCATGCAATAAGGCTGTGTTATCACATAGCAATCTTAGTTGCAATGCCCGCTCTCACGGTTCAATTTTACTACCAAGCGAAGGTGCGTGGAATATACAATATAGTCTCAGCTCCATTTGGCCAAACGTCACTCCATCTGACCCTTCAAGGAAACCTTTCTCATTCTCCTGTTTGTTGAGTCTTCATTACAATCGAACGTAACATTGGAAAGGATTGAGTGAGGCATTGACTTGAAGCTGCCTCGTTTTAGTTGGATGGCAAGGGCTGTCGGAACATAGAGTTGGCAGGGCTGATAAAACATGCAGGAGGCTCAGGAACGAAGTGATGCCAAATAGATAGACACAAAAAGCTGGAGTAACTCAGCGGGTCAGGCAGCATCTCAGGAGAAAAGGAATAGGTGACGTTTCGGGTCTCAAGCATGAATACAGAACAGATCAGTGTGTCCATATACCATTATATAAATATATACACACATGAATAAATAAAACAGATAAAGTGCAAATAAACAGATAATGGGCTATTAATGTTCATAGTTTTGTTTGAGTTGAGTTCAATAGCCTGATGGCTGTGGGGAAGAAGCTGTTTCTGAACCTGGACGTAGCAGTCTTCAGGCTCCTGTACCTTCTACCTGAAGGTAGCGGGGAGATGAGTGTGTGGCCAGGGTGGTGTGGGTCCTTGATGATGCTGCCAGTCTTTTTGAGGCAGCGACTGTGATAGATCCCCTCGATGGTAGGGAGGTCAGAGCCGATGATGGACTGGGCAGTGTTTACTACTTTTTGTAGTCTTTTCCGCTCCTAGGCGCTCAAGTTGCCGAACCAAGCCACGATGCAACCGGTCAGCAATGTTCTCTACTGTGCACCTGTAGAAGTTAGAGAGAGTCCTCCTTGACAGACCGACTCTCCGTAATCTTCTCAGGAAGTAGAGGCGCTGATGTGCTTTCTTGATAATTGCATTAGTGTTCTCGGACCAGGAAAGATCTTCAGAGATGTACACTCTCAGGAATTTGAAGCTCTTGACCCTTTCAACCATTGACCCATTGATATAAACGGGACTGTGGGTCCCCATCCTACTCCTTTCAAAGTCCACAATCAGTTCCTTGGTTTTGCTGGTGTTGAGGGCCAGGTTATTGTGCTGGCACCATATGGACAGTTGCTCGATCTCTCTTCTATACTGTGACTCATCCCCATCAGTGATACGTCCCACAACAGTGGTGTTGTCAGCGAACTTGATGATGGAGTTTGCACTGTGACCAGCTACGCAGTCATGAGTATAGAGTGAGTACAGCAGTGGGTGGAGCACGCAGCCTTGAGGTGCTTCCGTGCTGATTGTTATTGAGGCTGACACATTTCCACCAATACAAACAGACTGTGGTCTGTGAATGAGGAAGTTGAGGATCCAATTGCAGAAGGATGCGCAGAGACCCAGTTCTGCGAGTCTCGCTGAGTAACTCTGACTGTATGTGTCTATCTTTGGTGTAAGCCAGCATCTGCAGTTCCATCCTACACAAAGTGACAACAGGTAACGGACTAAAGAAACAGGAATACAAACGGACGAAGGAATTTAGAAAACATCAGCTCGTCAGGAAGAATGAAAACTGATTGAAAGGCAAGCTTCGGCCAACTGGAAAAATAGAGTTACAGAGTCATGTGTGAGAAGGAGCTGCCGTTGCTGGTTTAAACCGGAGGGAGACACAAAACGCTGGAGTAACTCAGCGGGTCAGAAGAAGGGTCTCAACCCAAAATGTCTCAATAGACAATAGACAATAGGTGCAGGAGTAGGCCATTTTGCCCTTCGAGCCAGCACCGCCATTCAATGTGATCTTGGCTGATCATCCCCAATCAGTACCCCGTTCCTGCCTTCTCCCCATATCCCCTGACTCCGCTATTTTTGTATTGTATTGTATTGTATTGTATTGTATATCATTATTATCATGTTTCCTGAGTACTTACATACCCAGAGGAAAACGAAAAAACGTTGCTCTACCAGTGTCCATTCAGTGTGCCGTAACAAATAAATAGAAATAAAAATAAAAATACATATATCATGAGTTCCAATCGGCAGCAGCACGACAATGGCTCTGCTTCAGTGTGTCCAGTTTGGTGTTTGGTGCGCGATACTTTGGCAGGGGGCAAAGTCCGTTTATCAGTCTTATAGCCTGCGGGAAGAAGCTGAGGAGCATCCTGCTGGTTTTGCAGCTGATGCTCCTGTACCTCTTCCCAGATGGCAGGATGGAGAATATGTGATGTGATGGGCGGTAGGGGTCTTTAGATGATGGCTCCGCTGATACATCTCTTCCTGTATATGTCCAGCAGGAAAGGGAGTTTTTAAGAGCCCTATCTAGGTCTCTCTCGAAAGTATCCAGAGAACCTGCCTCCACCGCCCTCTGAGGCAGAGAATTCCATAGACTCACCACTCTCTGTGAGAAAAAGTGTTTCCTCGTCTCCGTTCTAAATAGCTTACTCCTTATTCTTAAACTGTGGCCCTGGTTCTGGACTTCCCCAACATCAGGAACATGTTTCCTGCCTCTAGTGTGTCCAAGCCCTTAATAATCTTATGAGGTTATTTCAATGAGATCCCTCTCATCCTTCTAAACTCCAGAGTGTACAAGCCCAGCTGCTCCATTCTCTCAGCATACGACAGTCCCGCCATCCCGGGAATTAACCTTGTATTCCTATTCCTTTTCTCCAGAGATGCTGTCTGACGCGCTGAGTTGCTCCAGCTTTTCGCGACCATTGTCGACTAACAGATTCTTACAACGTAGGAACAGGCGTGTCGACCAAACTCGTCCACGCCGACCAGGATGCCTCATGGAAGCCACTTCACAAGAGAACAGCAGATACTTGGTACAGCAGAGAGAGAGAGAGAGAGAGAGAGAGAGAGAGATAGAGGAGGTGATAAAAGGAAAGCAAAGCCACTTTGTTCGACAGCGACAAGAATGAGTAGCAGTGACAATGGAGGAAAAGAGAGGACTTGAAAACAGAAAGCATTGTGAAAGTGAAGCAGAGAGAGCTATCCACCCTCTGCCTCGATCCTTGACTATCGTTGCCCCGGCAACCCAGCGATGATTCCACGAACAGATGCAATAGGTGGCATTGTACGCACTGAAGACTGTCAAGATTTTGAGGGTCTGAGGTTTCGGGCAGACTGGGACTTGATTACATGGAAGCTGAGGGGTGACCTTACAGAAGTGCATAATATCATGAGGGGAATAGGTAGGATTTTTTCACGTATCTTCTTGTGGGTTATTAGGCCATGATCACAATGAACGGCAGTGCTGGCTCGAAGGGCCGAATGGCCTCCTCCTGCACCTATTGTCTATGTTTCTATGTTTTATAACTGTTGGCCTTTCGAGAGAGGCCAACAGTGGAAGCCAGCGGAACCATCTAGGCTACACCAGTACATCGAGGACCCCATGGACGTCCCTGACCAGGACCTGCCCCGAAAGTAGTGGACAACCCTCAACCGCCTGAGGACAGGTGTCGGACGCTATGGAGTAGCGATGAAGAGGCAGGGCCTCGTGGACAGCGTGCGCCTCCTGCGAGTGTGGGGACCCAACACAGACAGTAGTCACCAGTTTCCCCAAACACCAGCTACCGAATGGTGAACGAGGTCTGATTGACCTGGACGATGACACGTTGGCCTGGCTCACCTCAACGGAGCTGCAGGTCTAAAAGACATACGACAGAAGAAGAAGATAACTGTTGGCAGACCAATTTCCCTCCTGGGATAAATAAAGTTCTATCGTATCGTATTGTATCGAATACACGGAATCTTTTCCCCAGGTGAGAAGAATCAAGAACAAGGGGAGACAGGTTTAAGGTGAGCAGGTAAAGATTTAACAGGAACCTGAGGGGCAATTTCTTTTCAGAGGGTGGTGGAAATATGAAACAAGCAGCCAGACTAAGTGGTAGAGGCAGGGGCAACGGTAATAATTAATAAACATTTGGACAGATTCGTGGATTGGACGCACTCTTATGTATCAGCGAGACAAAGCTCAGATTGGGCGATCATTTCACTGAACGCCTTCGCTCAGCCCGCCTTGGCCTTTGTGATCTCTCAGTTCCCAAACACTTTAACTCTCCCTCCCACTCCCACACTGACCTTTCCGTCCTGAGCCTCCTCTACTGTCAGAGTGAGGCCCAGCGCAAATTGGAGGGACAGCACCTCATATTTCGCTTGGGCCGCTTGCAACCCAGTGGTATGAACATTGATTTCTCTAACTTCAAGTAACCCTTGAATCCCCTCTCTCACCGTCCCTCCCCCACCCTAGTCATTGTACTAGTTTCACTGTCGTCCTGTTGATTTTCAGTGTAACTCGTCATCACCTAACTATTGTGGGCTCCACCTTTCCTTGATCTCCGTTACTTTTTTGCATATCTTTCATATCTTTGTTCTACAGCTCTCTATATCACCTTCCATATCTCTCGTTTCCCTCCCGCTGACTCTCAGTCTGAAGAAGGGTCTCGATCCGAAGGGCTACCCATTCCTTCTCTCTGGAGATGCTGCCTGACCCAATGAGTTACTCCAGCATTTTGTGAACATTTTCGGCGTAAACCGGCATCTGCAGTTCCTCCCTAGGCACTGCCCGTTGCAGACAGTGCAGAGAAACGTGAAGCAAACAGGGACCTTCTTGAGTCCCTTCTTGAACACAAGGATTCCCCACCTGGGGAAGGGATTGAGAACCACCTGGTCCAAGTTTATCAGGAATGATATGAGAACCGCAAATGGGAATTGTTGCTTTTGATTCCTGGACTGCCTTTGGGGAACAAGAACTTATTTTAAATAAATTATTTAAATAAATTATTGTAATTATTTCAAATAACTATCTTTTTAAATAATTACATTTAACCTGCTTGCGTGGGGAACTGTGATTTATGGCAGTGGTCTAACTGTGGGTGATTATTGATCAGGCAGGCGGGCAGTGTTAAAAGCTTAACATGTTCTTTTAAAAAAGACGTTCTTTTAGGAAGGAGATGAGAATAAATTTCTTTAGTGAGAGGGTGTTGACTTTTTGCCGACTGGGTAGAATACACATAAAAGTTTTTCACCGTACATCGGTATATGTGACAATGTTAAAAAACGGACTAAGCTTTGATTACCCATCCATAGGAACATCATTCATAAGTTCATACGTTCTAGGAGCAGACTTGGCCTGCACAGCCGCTGTTCCAAGTGTGGACACCTGTATATTGGCGAGACCAAGTGCAGGCTCGGCGATCGTTTTGCTGAACACCTCCGCTCAACATTCTAACTCGCCCTCCCATTCCCACACTGACCTTTCTATCCTGGGCCTCCTCCATTGTCAGAGTGAGGCCCAGCGCAAATTGGAGGAACAGCACCTCATATTTCCCTTGGGCAGCTTACACCCCAGCGGCACGAACATTGACTTCTCTAACTTCAAATAGCCCTTGCGTTCCTTCTCGCTCCCCTTTCCCCTTCCCAGTTCTCCCACCAGTTTTACTGTCTCTGACTACATTTTATCTCTGTACCTCACACTCCCCTGACATCAGCCTGAAGAAGGGTCTCGACCCAAAAGGTCACCAATTCCTCTCCAGAGATGTTGCCTGTTCCAGAGTTACCCCAGCATTTGGTGTCTACCTGAGATTTCTCAAGCAGTGGGATGATGTCCCAAGCCACTCTTACCTGTGCTTAGGACTTTTATAGCAAGGGGCAGCTTCACAGGTTGTCAGCCAGCGTGCCCCCAGTGAATGCTCCTGTCACTAGCAGCTTAGACATGCATCCCCCATAGTCAGGTTATCACTCGCTCGACCGTTAGTTGCAACAACAAGGTGTCTATCAACTAACCAAGCCATACAACGGATCGAGTGGATGTTTAGTTGGTTTATCTTGGAGAAACAGCGAGGACACAGGCCGTACGGCCCACCGGTTCCACACCGAGCAGCGATCCCCGCACACTAACACCAGGGGCACTTTCACATTTACAACAAGCCAATTAACCTACAAAGCTGGATGTTCTTTGGAGTGTGGGAGGAAACCGAAGATCTCGGGAAGAACGTACAAACTCCGTACAGCCAAGCGCCACTGGTCAGGATCAAAGCCGGGTCTCTGGCGCAGTAAGGCAGCAACTCTTAACGCTGTGCCTCCGTGACACCAGAAATTGTAGAGAGGATGTTTCCACTGGTGGGAGAGTCTAGGATCAGAGGCTACAGCCTTGGAAGAAAAGGAAGTACCTTTAGAAAGGAGATGAGGTGGAATATCTTTAGTCAGAGGGTGGTGAATCTGTGGAATTCACTGCCACAGATTCCTGTGGAGGCCAAGTCGAAGGATATTTTTAAAGCAGAGATTGACAGATTCTTGATTAGTACGGGTGTCAAGGGTTATGGGGAGAAGGCAGGAGAATGGGGTTGAGTGGGAGAGATAGATCAGCCATAATTGAATGGTGGAGTAGACTTGATGGGCCGAATGGCCTAATTCTGCTCCCATAGTGGAATCAAGTGATATGGGGACAAGGCAGGCACGGGTTATTGATTGGGGACGATCAGCCATGATCACAATGAATGGCGGTGCTGGCTCGAAGGGCCGAATGGCCTCCTCCTGCACCTATTTTCTATGTTTCTATGTTTCCACAACCTACGACGGTAAAGATGGAGAACATTGTTCATTAAATTCTGTAAAAAATATTATTCATCACCCGTTTGAATAATATTCGGTTTATACTCTCTGGAATTTAGGAGATTGAGAGGGGATCTTATAGAAACGTACAAAATTCTTAAGGGGTTGGACAGGCTAGATGCAGGAAGATTGTTCCCGATGTTGGGGAAGTCCAGGACAAGGGGTCACAGCTTAAGGATAAGGGGGAAATCCTTTAAGACCGAGATGAGAAAGACTTTTTTCACACAGAGAGTGGTGAGTCTCTGGAACTCTCTGCCACAGAGGGTAGTTGAGGCCAGTTCATTGGCTATATTTAAGAGTGAGTTGGATGTGGCCCTTGTGGCTAGGGGGATCAGAGGGTATGGAGAGAAGGCAGGTACGGGATACTGAGTTGGATGATCAGCCATGATCATATTGAATGGCGGTGCAGGCTTGAAGGGCTGAATGGCCTACTCCTGCACCTAATTTCTATGTTTCTATGTTTCTATGTTTGTTTTCAGGGTTGTGGTTTTTAACTGAATCTAAATTTCACAGACACCGTGGTGGGATTCGGGCACAGAGCTCAGGATTGCTCGTCTAGCTTTTAACCCACTACCGCCATGGCCAATGTGAATCAGATATCCAGAGCCAAAAATATGCCAGGCGATTAATTGGCACAAAATATGCCTTGATTCATTTACTGTAAAGTGTGAGTGCTCCATCTGTCCCGGTGTTTAGTTAAAACCTCCCATACTCAGGAAGGAAGAGGATACAAAATAATTGTGTACGTGTGACTGCAAACAGCTTTATTTTCAATGCATTGCAGTTTGGGAAGTCTGCACGCACTGTGAGGTGTGATTGTTTACCGCTGCTGAAGGTCTATTAGGTCCCACTAATGGAGAACGCGGACACTGTAAGCACCTCTCGATACAGTCCTTGCCATGCTATCTGCCCAGCACAGACATGGGCAGCTGCAGTCATCTACATCACACACACACACACACACACACACAAGGGAGGGGAAGAAAATAGCCTCTCTAATCCCGTGGAAGCGCTCCTGCACCACTGCGATAACAGGAGCACGCAGGCTGCAAGCTAATGCTTCAAACGTTTGGTTGCCAGAAATAGCAGAGGGCAGGAATTCATCCAGGTATTGCCACCTTAGCAAATCGGTCGAAAAAGAAGACAGTAACTAAGACACGAGCACAGGGAGATTTCCATTCATCATGCAACCATGCAATGCAGATTTGTCGTCGCCCCACAGTATTCTATGTCAGAGACTTCACTTCAGTCTGATAATCTCACAAGGAAGTATAGAAACAGAAACACAGACAATAGATGCAGGAGTAGGCCATCCGGCCCTTCGAGCCAAAATCAGTACCCCGTTCCTGCCTTCTCCCCCATATCCCCTGATTCCATTAGCCCTAAGAGCTATAACTCTTGAATACATCCAGTGAATTGGCCTCCACTGCCTTCTGTGGCAGAGAATTCCACAGATTCACAACTCTCTGACCATCAGTTCAATTGCCTTCCTTAAGCCCTTTAAAGTGAGCTGAGGGATTTCACAAATGATCTGCTTAACCTGATACTACTTATCTTTCCCCGTCAGCCTCCCAGTAAATCAGTGGCCGGCTTTGTAATACATTATTTGAATGCTCTTAAGAACATTAGCATTTTTAAACATTTTTCTTTTTTTTGGGGGGGTGGAGGGGGAGTGGGGGGGGGGGAGGCTTTTTTCTCTCAGATAATGCGCCCCAGATCTGAAAGCCGGTGACCAACTTTTATCTTCCTCGGTCAAAGTCATCGATCAACGTCTGGGGGATAAATGTTGTCAGTCACCGAGCCCATTAATCGGGTTGACGGTCAGAATCTTGGGGAATTAAAGGCTAATCGCCTCGCCATTGCTACAGGTGAAGCCAGAAGCAAAAATGTGGGGTTTATAAATAATGGTATTTTACAAATAATGCAGATCAGTTGTTTCCCTTTGAATATTTTATTGAATTAACTCTCAGAATTATGAACTATAAGGTAGAAAGAGAACGGTTGCAAGGGTCAGAGGTGAGAGGTTACGTGATAACACCTCCACGACCTGCAGTGTGGCACAGTGGTAGAGTTACCGCCTGACAGCGCAGAGACCCAGGTTCGATCCTGACTACAGGTGCTGTTTATGTGGAGTTTGTACGTTCTCCCCGTGATCACGTGGGCTTTCTCCGGGATCTTCAGTTTCCTCCCACACTCCAAAGACGTACAGGTTTGTAGGTTAATTTGGCTCCGGTACAAATTGTAAATTGTCCCAAGTGTGTAGGGTAGTGTTAGAGTGCGAGGATCGCTGGCTGGCGCGCACAAGGTAGGCCGAAGGGCCTGTTTCCGCACTGTGGAAGATTTGTACTATAGAGCAGCAGCACTGTGGCACAGCGGTAGAGGTGTTGCCTTACAGTGCCGGTGACCCAGGTTCGACCCTGACTACGGACGCTGTCAGCGTGGAGTTTGCATGTTCGCCGTTTGACCACGTGGGTTGTCTCCGGGTTCTCCGGTTTCCTCCCACATTCCAAAGACGTGCAGGTTTGTAGGTTAATTGGCTTCTGTAAATTGTCCCTAGTGAATAGGGTAGTATTGATGTTGGTCATAGCAAGGACATGGTGGGCCAAAGAGCACTGTTTCCACACTGTGCATCTAAACTAAACTAAACTGAACCTTATCCAACCAGGATTGACTATTCTAACATTCACAGCACATGGATCACCAAGTCAAACAAGATGGAGTCTTTCATTCTCCTAGGCTTTAATTTTAATTTTAATTTAGCGTAGAGATATGGCAAGGAGACGGGCCCCTTTGGCCCACCGAGTCCGCACCGACCAGCGATCCCCGTACATTAACACTATCCTATGCTAGGGACAATTTTTACAGATATCTCAAGCCAATTAATCCACAAACACGTACGTCTTTGCAGCGTGGGAGGAAACCGAAGTTCTTGGAGAAAACCCACGCAGGTCACGGGAGAACGTACAAACTCCGTACAGACAGCACCCGTAGTCAGGATCGAACCCGGGTCTCTGGCGCTGTAAGCGCTGTGAGGCAGCAACTCTACCCCGCCCCCACCGGGCCGCCCTATGTGAGAAAAAAACAAGGCAAAGCAACATTTGGTGGCATTCAACTTTCACTAAAATTCACTCCTACTGTGCGGGGATGGAGCCTCATATATACATGGCATGTTCACTTCCCCGAAGAATATCAGTATAACTTAGCCTGAAACACAGGTTCTGAAGAAGGGTCCCAACCCGAAACGCTGAATTTGAAGAAGGATTCCGACCCGAAACGTCACCCATCCTTTTTCTCCCGGAGATGCTGCCTCTGGCCTGACCCACTGAGTTACTCCAGGACTTTGTGCTTATCATCAGTGTAACAGAATAACAATTTTTTACAATAGTCATTTTCGCAAAAAATTCATTCTATTTTTCATGTTTTGTTCAGTCTTTTTCCTTTTGCTGTCTTGTAGGATTTATGTATGATTTATGAATAGTTTATGTCTTTGCCTGTTGTCTAAGTGCCTGCAATTTTGCGACAAATAATATAGCCATTGTTCCAGTACCTCACCACACTTGAGCTTATCACAATAAATACAACTTAACTTGACTATCGATTTGTCGTAACGGGCACAGAACCAACAGTTCAGGGTCGCATGTAGAGTTCAAAGAGTTTCTGTTCCAGGAGTCTGCAGAGCAGCTGATGATTCCATCGCAAGATGCACCTTAAAGGGCCTGTCCCACTTACGCGACGTTTACAGGCAATTGCCGGCACCCGTGAGAGGTCGTGAGAGGTCTCCTATGGTCGTGAGAAGTCTCCAAAGAGTCGTAGCGTCTTTCTGGTCGCCGCTGAATTTCCAACATGTTAAAAATGTCGGCGACCTATCACGGGTGTCTGCAGTCGCCTGTAAAGGTAGCTTAAGTGGGACAGGCCCTTAACTCTGTCCTAACCCTTTCCACAGGAAATGCTGGGACTGTTCACAGGTTGTCCCTTTACACACACATACACAGACACACATGCAAGTACACCCAACTGCATATATAGACTCACATATACATACACACATGCCACATACATGCACACATACGCACAAACACATGCACATACACGCACATTCACACACACACACACACATGCACAAACATATACACACACACACATGCACAAACATATACACACACACATGCGCACACACACATATACACACACACACATGCACACATATACACACACACACATGCACACATATACACACACACACATGCACACATATACACACACACACATGCACACATATACACACACACACATGCACACATATATACACACACACACACATGCACACATATACACACACACACACACACACACACACATGCACACATATATACACACACACACACATGCACACATATACACACACACACATGCACACATATACACACACACACACACATGCACAAACATATACACACACATATGCGCACACACACATACACACACACACACATGCACACATATACACACACACACATGCACACATATACACACACACACATGCACACATATACACACACACACATGCACATACACAAACACACATTATACACACACACATACAGACAATACTTATGCCAACTAAGACTTCTCTTTAATGCAGTCTTTGGCTTCAACAGTGAAAATAACCTGTGTATTCCAGCGTACACAGCTATCTTTAGAGACTAGCTCGGGTGATGAATGATCTTAATGTTGGGGCCAGAGTTATGGACAACGTTGGGAACTAATTGCAAGTAACTGTCGTGATAGCTGACCTTCCCTGCACTTGCTGATAGTGTCTCTGGCGATCCATACATGTTTTGACAGTTCCCTCTTGAAACAAATCGTGCATGAAGCATCTGCCTTCAGAAGAAAGAAAAATATAGTCTTCGTTTCGGTTTTTGATGGATTGATACCTTGCATTCCCACGTCACCAAATGCTGCAGCTTTTATGTCACACTTAACCTCGACGTTCAGGATTGATATTTATGGGAGCAGTATTCTACTCATTAAGCCAAGTATGTCAGCACCTAAAACATAGGAGTGAACATTGTAGTCCTTCTCAGAAGTGATAGGAGAAGAATTAGGCCACTCGGCCCATCAAGTCTACTCCACCATTCAATCAAGGCTGATCTATCTCTCCCTCCTAACCCCACTCTCCTGCCTTCTCCCCATAACCCCTGACACTCGTACTAATCAAGAAACTATCCGTCTTTGCCTTAAAAATATCCAAATGACTTGGCCTCCACAGCCTTCTGTGGCGATGAATTCCACAGGCTCACCGCACTCTGACTAAAGACATTCCTCCTCATCTCCTTCATAAAGGAACATCCTTGAATTCTGAGGCTATGACCCCAGTCAGCGGGACAGGCAGCATCTCTGGAGAGAAGGAATGGGTGACGTTTCGGGTCGAGACCCTTCTTCGTACCGCTGGGTTACAAGCTGCCGAAGCGAAATATGAGGCGCTGTTCCTCCAATTTGCACGTGGCCTCACTCTGACAGTGGAGGAGGCCCAGGACTGAAAGGTCAGGCCAGTATGGGAAGGGGGGTTAAAATGTTTGGCAACAGGGAGCACTACTTTTCGGTGATGCTTTTCAGAGCTCAGGCCAGGGCAACTTTCAGCCTCTTTAAAATCAAAGAACCTATAGCAAGCAAGATAGACCACTCCTTCTAAATGCAATGGGCTGACGTGTAGTACGCAACGGAGCGAAACGTGGGCCTTTTTTTCATCCATTTCAGTAACCCGACCCGACCCGACCCGACCCGACCCGACTCGCAGTGTAATCAACATTGCGGGGGAACAGTTTGTGTTAATACATTATAATTCTGAAATTGAGGAGAAGATTTTTACCCAATAACTTTTATTTTTACGAGGATGTTTCCGTAACCGGCTTCCGTCTCCGCACTAATATCTTTGTTCTGCTACGGGATCTTTTTTTCTTTTTTTTTAAAATCAAAAATATTTATTCAAATATTAAAATAATATATACAGTACAGTAATAAACATAACAGAACCCACCACCATAATTACACGACAAACGATAAACTATTATGGGATCTTTGGTGCGGAGACGGAAGCCGGTTACGGAAATGGGGCCGAAAATGACCCACGAATCTGCCCATAACCGTACTACGTCTTTTTCGCTGAGTGATCTATCTTGCTCGCTGTAGGATCTTTGTTTAAAATAATGTTAGGGGATTGTTTAGGTCATGTGGTGTAATGGTTCCCACCCAAAACTTTGCATGTGCATGCTCTCCAGAGATGCCACCTGACCTGTTGAGTAACTCCAGCACTTTGTGTCTGGATTGTTTAGTTTAGTTAAGTTTGGAGGTACAGAGCCTCTCAATGTCAGAGACCCGGGTTCGATCCTGACCTCGGGTGCTACCTGTGTGGAGTTTGCACGTTCAAACGCCTCGGCCCACCGAGTCCATGCCGATCATCGATCACCCCTTCACGCTCGTTCCATGTCATCGTACTTTCTCACCTGCTCTCGACACAGTAGTGCAATTTCATGGAGGCCAATTCATCTACAAACCCGCATAGAAACATAGAAACATAGAAATTAGGTGCAGGAGTAGGCCATTCAGCCCTTCGAGCCTGCACCGCCATTCAATATGATCATGGCTGATCATCCAACTCAGTATCCCGTACCTGCCTTCTCTCCATACCCTCTGATCCCCCTAGCCACAAGGGCCACATCCAACTCACTCTTAAATATAGCCAATGAACTGGCCTCAACTACCCTCTGTGGCAGAGAGTTCCAGAGACTCACCACTCTCTGTGTGAAAAAAGTCTTTCTCATCTCGGTCTTAAAGGATTTCCCCCTTATCCTTAAGCTGTGACCCCTTGTCCTGGACTTCCCCAACATCGGGAACAATCTTCCTGCATCTAGCCTGTCCAACCCCTTAAGAATTTTGTAAGTTTCTATAAGATCCCCTCTCAATCTCCTAAATTCCAGAGAGTATAAACCGAGTCTATCCAGTCTTTCTTCATAAGACAGTCCTGACATCCCAGGAATCAGTCTGGTGAACCTTCTCTGCACTCCCTCTATGGCAATAATGTCCTTCCTCAGATTTGGAGACCAAAACTGTACGCAATACTCCAGGTGTGGTCTCACCAAGACCCTGTACAACTGAAGTAGAACCTCCCTGCTCCTGTACTCAAATGTCTTTGGGATGCGGGAGGTAACCGGAGGAAACCCACGAGGTCACCGGTCAAACGTCCAAACTCCACACAGACAGCACCCGAGGTCAGGATCGAGCCTGGATGCCTGGTGCCGTGAGGCGGCAGCTCTACCAGCTGTGCCACTGTGTATCTCCACCGAAACAGTAACACCCTCCAACAAAATGTATTCAAGAGTTAGATAGAGCTCTTAGGGCTGACGGAATCAAGGGATACGGGGAGAAGGCAGGAACGGGGTGCTGATTTTGGATGGTCAGCCATGATCACATTGAATGGCGGTGCTGGCTCGAAGGGCTGAATGGCCTACTCCTGCACCTATTTTCTATGTTTCCGTGAATGGCCAAAAGCACGATCTTCAATTAGTGCCCCACTTTCGTATCCACTTCCTACCCGGCGGCACGGTGGCGCAGCGGTAGAGTTGCTGCCTCACAGCGAATGCAGCGCCGGAGACCCGGGTTCGATCCTGACTACGGGTGCTCTCTGTACGGAGTTTGTACGTACTCCCCGTGACCTATGTGGGTTTTCTCTGAGATCTTTGGTTTCCTCCCACACTCCAAAGACGTACAGGTTTGTAGGTTAATTGGCTTGGTAAATGTAAAAACTAATTGTCCCTGTTGGCGTAGGATAGTGCTAATGTGCGGGGGTCGCTGGTTGGCCCGGACCCGGTGGGCCGTAAGAGCCTGTTTCCGCAATGTGTCTCTAAACTCTAAGCCCTAGGGACAATATACAGAGGCCAATTAACCCACAAACCTGCAGGTCTTTGGGATGTGGGTGGAAACCGGAGCACCCGGAGGAAACCCACGCGGTCACGTGGAGAACGTGCAAACTCCACACAGGTAGCACCCGAGGTCAGGATCGAACCCGGGTCTCTGACATTGAGAGGTAGCAGCACGACCAGGTGTGTCAAAGTGCTGCCCCGCACCTTAGACGCCCCTCCAGGCAATGAAGTAACACACTGACTGGATTTTCACGAAAGGCATTTTTCTCACTTCTAAACGAACAAGTTGCTGCAAAACCAATGATATCAGGAGTGCGAGTGACGGGCAAACAGATTGGATTTTTGTTACAGCTGCTTGACGCTGGAATAAATCAGCTCTGCCTTCACCGCGGTGATGACCGGAGTTTAGAAATAGATTTCTTTTGTTACACTTAATTAGTTCCGAGCTTTGGTAACATACATCAACTGGGCCAAACCATGAATCAAATAGACATCACCTATCTGCTTGCTTCCAACCACTAAGCACAACTGATTGTCAATCTTCCCCACAAATATCAAGGATAAAAGAAAAACTGCATTCTGTACAGTGTAGACAGCTTTAATTTCCACTTCTGATTACTTTGTTATGGCGCGTATGAGTTGATGGGGTTAGTCCACAGTTAATAATTCTAAGTCACTACTGGTGAAATAAAGCCTCGCCATTGTATATATTGCAGCACGCTCCAACCTGTTCTCTTATTCAGTTGACTTGGGCTGGTTTCCACCGCTTGTTTAATTTAGAGATACAGCGCGGAAACGGGCCCATTCGGCTCACCAACTCCGCTCCGACCCGCGATCCCCGCACACCAACGCTATCCTACACACACCGGGGACAATTTACAATTACCTACAAACATACAAACATAGAAAATAGCAGGAGGAGGCCATTTGGCCCTTCGAGCCAGCACCGCCATTCATTGTGATCATGGCTGATCGTCCCCTATCATTAACCCGTGCCTGCCTTCTCCCCATATCCCTTGACTTCACTAGCCCCGAGAGCTCTATCTAACTCTCTCTTAGATCCACCCAGTGACTTGGCCTCCACTGCCCTCTGTGGCAGGGAATTCCACAAATTCACAACTCTCTGGGTGAAATAGTTTTTTCTCACCTCAGTCTTAAACGACCTCCCCTTTATTCTAAGACTGTGGCCCCTGGTTCTGGACTCGCCCAACATTGGGAACATTTTTATTGTACGCCTTTGGAGTGTGGGGAGGAACCGGAAGATCTCGGAGAAAATCTACGCAGGAAAACGTACAGACAGCACCCGTAGTCAGGATCGAACCCGGGTCTCTGGCGCTGTAAGGCAAGTAGGTCTACTGCTAGGCCAGCAAGCTGGGGAGCTTTGGGTGAGCGGGTCGGTGAGTGTATGTTGCTGCCGACAGTCGGGAGCTATTTGCCACACTGTTAAACGCAACATTACGGCAGGTTATTGGCTGGAGGCCTCAGCCCATCATTGCAGGCATCTCTCCAGGCACTCGGTCACCATCTCTCACGGGCAGTTAATGAAAATGAATGTGGCAACATTTCCTGTGTGGATTTTCGCTGAGATTCACAGGGGAACCACTGAGTGAGTGTGCAAACTTAGAGAAAATTGCACATGTTATGTCCCTTTGCTTCCAAAACTAAATTGAGCTGTCATTTTTCATTTCAAGTGTAGGTTTTGCAAGCAGATAAAAAAAAGTGTTGCCATTTTACATCATAAATAAAAGCTGGGATTGTTCTCCTGGTGCAGAGAAGGAGGAGATGTAGATGCAAGGAACAGCAGCCACTGGAACACAAGGTGCTGGTGTATGAATACTGGTTTCTCCAAGTTCAAGTAAGGGGCCTGTCGCACGTGGGCGTCATTTGCGCGTGATTTACGCGACATCATTTACGCGTCACGACGCACGACACGTGCATCGTGCCGCGCACCCGATGCGCTCATGGTGCGCATTACGCGCGCGTGGTGCGTGGTGACGTAGGCAGTGACGTGCGGCCGCGCGCGCTGCCCCAGGATTTTGGGACGTACAAAATCTTTGCGCGCCATCTGCGTGACGAGCAAATGGCGCACAAGTGGGACAGGCCCTTAACCCTTGCATTCCCTCTCTCTCTGCCCCTCCCCCACTCTAGTCGTCCTGCTAGTTCCACTGTTTGCATCCATCTATCCCTCCGTTATCACCACTTCCACAGCCAACAATGGACCATTGTGGGCTCCACTTTTCCTTGGTCATCGAAGCGGGCTCTGATCTGTTCCGAACCTTTTCATACCTCCAGTTTCACCTCTCCCATGACTCAGTCTGAAGAAGGGTCTCGACCCGAAACGTCGCCTATTCCTTCCTCTTCAGAGATGCTGCCTGGTCTGCTGGGTTAATCCAGCACTTTGTGTCTATCGTCGGTGGAGTTACTCAGCTGGTCAGGCAGCATCTCTGGAGGAGATGGATAGGCAATGTTTTAGGGTCGAGACCCTTCGAAGATGAAATGGATATGAGGGGTTTTGAGAAACATTAATAAACCATTTTCTCTGAGAGCTTGGATTTGGTTAATTAACAGATGATGTAAGGGTGGAAGAGATCTTTTTTGCAGTGAGTTGTTGCCATCTGGAACACGGTGCCTGAAAAGATGCTGGAAACAGATTGAAGAGCAATTTTGGAACGAGAGGTTGGCAGGGCATTAAAATAAGAGCAGGTGAACGTGGAGCTAATTAGGAACCGCCATCCAAGAGTCAAAGTGGACTTCCCCAACTTCGCCATCATTTTAGTTCAGTTTAGTTTAAAGATACAGACTGAAGAAGAGTCTCGACCCGAAACATCATCCATTCCTTGTCTCCAGAGATGCTGCCTGTCCCGCTGAGTTACTCCAGCATTTTGTGTCTATCTTTGGAATAGATCTTTGTTAGCTTGGGGAAGGTGACAACGAGGCATACCGTGTTAAATATAATCAGGACAGTTCAGACAGGTCGGAGAGCTGGGATGGGGGAGAGGGGGAAGCCAAGGCTTACTCACCCAGCCAATTTCAAAAAAGGCTCCTTTCAAATCTCCGCACTGGGTGAAAGACTCACACAGCTGGCCTCCATGTGATAACCCAGTGATTTACTCCCCCGCTGTTAATGCTGCAATTATGTACAAAGCGCTTAAAGTTTGAGCTGATGGTTTATTTCCATTTTAATTAGTATGATGAATGCCGCACTTTGTCACTAGATGTGTAAATCAGTTTTGTGTCAAGATTCGAACCGGTTTACGGATGCGCAAGCAACGCAAACGGCAGAATCTAAATTGCTCCTTTGACTCCGCACAATAAATGTTGTAAGCTTGGCCTTCGAAGGGAGGGGCCCTGGTGGCTTCAAAGGTTCCCTCTTTGTCCCCTTCTCCACTTGCCGGCGACCCCCCCCGCCGTGGATAAGAGAGGTACGTGCGGCATCTCGAGGCAGCGTTCAGATTGCGGGCCTGGTGTTGGGAATGAAGACAAGCCTCTGTCACGAGCAGGATGATTCACTATCTGAACCCTACAGCGCTCCTGGGCCTGGCTGAGTTCCCGGCAGTCTATCGGAGTTAGTCTTGCATCCTGCTGTTCGGGGAGCGATCGTTCCCTCTTGGCCTTAGATAACCCTCGTCGAACAGACTGTTCACCTCGACGGATAAGCAGCCGCTGCTTCTGTGCGGTAGACTGTGGCGGTAGACTCACTTGGATGATGACAGGCCTGCCAGCCACGCCGGCTCCATGGAGAGCGTCCACATTCTGAAGCGGGAAGTGGAAAATTCCCCACTTACATTCCTCACCAGCTTTATTTGTTGCTAAGTTGTGATGGTTTCCCACATTGAGTCAGACGCACAAAATATATCGCAGATAGAAAATTACTTACTAACTAATAGAGTCATAGACTCTGAGTCTCTCTCTGAAAGTGCGGAAACAGGCCCTTCTGCCCAACCTGCCCACACCGGCTAACATGTCCCAGCTACACTAGTCCCACTTACCTGCGTTTGGTCCATATCCCTCCAAACGTGTCCCATCCATGTACCTGTCTAACTGTTTCTTAAATGTTGGGATAATCCCTGCCTCAACTACCTCCTCTGGCAGCTTGTTCCATGCACCTTCTGTCAAGGAGAAGCTGTATTTCACCCTCGTTAGACCTCATCTGGACTACGCAGTTGCAGCTTGGGACCCATACACAGATAAAAACATTTCATCCATCGAACGTGTCCAAAGACAGGCAGCTCGATTTGTTACTAACACCTACGAGAGAGAAGTGAGTGTCACCAAACCTCTGAATTCTCTGGGGTGGAACCCTCTCCAAGACAGACGTGAAGCTCACCGTTTGACCTGTTTTTACAAAATGTTAAATGGTCAGCTAGACATAGGTCACAAGACCTACACCAACCCCAAACCAATTAGGAGCAGACGAGGGCATTCGATCCAATTTGTGGTCCCAGCCACAAAGACAGATGTGTACAGCAATTCATTCTTCCCACGCACTATTGAAAGCACGGAATAATCTCCACCAAACCACGGTTGCCCAGCCAGGTGCAACTAAATTTAAAGTGGCACTTTCTTCCCATTAACCCTCTCTGGCTAAACCCCTCCCTTCACCACCTCCAGTTTAAATTCCAGTTGGAATATCTTGGAGGACCAAGTAACCAAGAACCAAGAACCAAGAACCCACCACCCTTTGTGTGAAAAAGTTACCCCTCAGATTCCTATTAAATCTTTTTCCCTTCACCCTGAAGCCATGTCCTCTGGTCCTCGATTCCCCTACACTGGGCGAGAGACTCTACCCGATCTTATGATTACCCGATTTAAAATCTCATGAAGATTGTGAAGATCTCGGAGAACACCAGAGGTCACGGCGAGAACGTACAAACTCCGTACAGACAAGCGCCTGTAGTCAGGATCCAACCCGGGACTCTGGCATTATAAGGCAGTAGCTCTATCGCTGCTCACCGTGCCACACATACATTCCATATCTACCCTTACGTTCCATTACAATGGCAAGCAGGCCTCAGCTTGCCTATGGTTTTAATGGTTCTAAAGCCTTTCTATGGTTGAGAGGTTCATAACAAAAAACTCGCTGCCACACTAATGTCGGAAACTTCAGCAGATGCATAATAGAGGCCCATGACTTCAGGCAAAGAGAGCCCTTTCACCTCCGCAATGCATGTACATCCCTACAAGCATATCACTCGGCTATATTGGAGTGCAGGCCATAGTCAGGTTTGAAACTGGGGCTCTAGGGGATGTGAGGCAGCAACTCTACCGCTGCGCCACCCTGCCTGCCCTCAGCAAATGGCCCCTAACGTGAGGGCAGTGGATGGGAAAGTGGGATAAACCAAAAAAACTAATGTGAACAGGTTATAGACGGACAGCGGGCACTCGGTGGGCCGAAGGGCCTGTTTCCATGCCATATCTCGAAACTAAACTAAAGTGAATTTGCGAATGTCAAGTGGAGTATTTTTGCACATGGCCTAAGTGTATTACAGAACTCCTAAGTTTCAGTCGAGCTATGATCATTTGGTAGTAATCGATAACTTGAGTGAAACGCAGGTATGAAGGAAAAGTTTTCAAGCATAAGTTTCAAGGCTTAATGAGAAGATGTTTTTCTATTCACTGCAGTGACTCACTCACTATTTATTTTAATTTTAGATTTACAGCTACAGAGCAGAAACAGACCCTTCGGCCCACATCGTCCGCTCCGATCAGCGACCCCTGCATATTAATACTGCCCGACACACACTAGGGACAATTTACATTTATGCCAAGCCAATTAACCTACAAACCTGCACATCTTTGGAGTGTGGGAGAAAACCCACGCAGGTCTCATGGAGAACGTGCAAACTCTGTATGGATAGCACCAGCGGGCAGGATCGAACCCGGGTCTCTAGCGCTGTGAGGCAGCAACTCTACCGCTGCGCTGCCCATTCTGTAAGTGGAGAGAAATGGTAGCACAAGTCACCATCCATTGAGAAATAGATTCCTTTCTTGGTTAATTCACCTTGAAAAATGAAGACATCCAGGCACCTTCTGGTTGAAGAACAACTAACTCACTGTTGCTTCTGGACTGCTCCATCTGCCATCTCCTGATTAACAAGTTGCCAGCGAGTGTGTGCTTCCAACTTCACGGCCATTAACTTCCTGCCGCTCGCTCATCCGTACAATCACAGGTAACAGCATCTGGCAGGTAACTGCTAATCAATGGATCTGCCAACACAACCTTTCCCCCTCTACGCACTACAGTGCTTTAAAGAAAGCTCTAATCTCAACACCATTCTCAAAAGTCTCTCAGATGCATTGTTAGTCTTTTGAAAATAATTTTCCAGCAGTCTTTTGAAAAGAAGGGTTCGAACTCGTCACTGTAAACAGAATTGCCATGCACTTCTTCTCATTAATTTTTGCTTCTTTTCATCTCCACTTCAGTTAGTTAATGTTCTTGGCGTTAAGGCAACTGCTTCTCCATGCTGCATCATTAATGCTTGGTAACTCTTCCTTAAGACTTTAATAGGTGTGAACTGGTCACTTCTGATCACTTTCAATTGTATTCTGCAACACTAAGCCAACATTTTTGTCTGCACATTCACTTTCAACCGAGCCGGTGTTTAGTTTAATTTAGAGATACAGCGCCGACCAGTGATCCCCGCACATTAACACTACCCTACACACACTAGGGGCTTTTTATAAATGTAAATTGTCCCTAGTGTGTGTAGGGTAGTGTTAGTGTGCGGGGATCTCTGGCCGGTGCGGACTTTTTAAGAATAAGGGGTAAGGCATTTAGAACGGATATGAGGAAACACTTTTTCACACAGAGAGTTGTGAGTCTGTGGAATTCTCTGCCTCAGAGGGCGGTGGAGGCAGGTTCTCTAGATGCATTCAAGAGAGAGCTAGATAGGACTCTTAAAATAGCGGAGTCAGGGGATATGGGGAGAAGGCAGGAACGGGATACTGATTTGGGATGATCAGCCATGATCGCATTGAATGGCGGTGCTGGCTCGAAGGGTCGAATGGCCTACTCCTGCACCTATTGTCTATTGTCTATTATTGTCTATTGACTCGGTGGGCCGAAGGACCTGTTTCCGCTCTGGATCTCTAAAAAACTAAAACATAATGCGATCCCGAGTGACAAAGAAATTATGAAAGAGAAATTAAAAAATTTGGGGCATTATCGAAAAACATGCTCTTGGGTAAATAGCATCTCTGAAATAGGGGATTGAAACCATGCGTACCTGATGGAATATTTTAATAAAACACAACACTTTGTTTCCGTGTTTGGACATGTTGCACCTGCTCATAAATAAAGATACATGCGAAGCAGGCATAACACGCAGACATACAAAAAATGCATTATAAATCACACAAAAATAATCACGTGTACAAGTCATATCCAGACACCGATCACTTTATTGAACATGCATTTGAATAATTTAAGAGATTATTAAATTCTATGTTTTTCAGTCAAATGCCACTGGAATAGGGTTTGCGGCGAATAACATCTTCTCACTTTCGACAATAGACAATAGACCATAGGTGCAGGAGTAGGCCATTCGGCCCTTCAAGCCAGCCATTCAAGGTGATCATGGCTGGTCATCCCCAATCTGTACCCCGTTCCTGCCTTCTCCCCATATCCCCTGACTCCGCTTGTTGGTGGAAGAATTCTGCAGGTTTTAATGAATTTACAGGATTCTAGCACTCTGTGTCTATCTTTGGTATGAACCAGCGTTTGCAGTTCTTTGTTTCTATTATTTGATGGTGGCTGTGGACATAGAAACATAGAAAAATAGGTGCAGGAGTAGGCCATTCGGCCCTTCGAGCCAGCACCGCCATTCAATATGATCATGGATGATCATCTAAAATCAGTACCCTGTGCCTGCTTCTTCCCCATATCCCTTGATTCCTGTAGCCCTAAGAGCTAAATCTAACTCTCTCTTGAAAACATCCAGTGAATTGGTCCCCACTGCTTACCGTGGCAGAGAATTCCACAGATTTACAACTCTCTGGGTGAAAAAGTTTTTCCTCATCTCAGTCCTAAATGGCCTACCCCTTATTCTTAAACAGTGACCCCAGGTTCTGGACTCCCCCAACATTGGGAAATTTTTTCCTGTATCTAGTCTGTCCAATACTTTAAGAATTTTATATGTTTCCATAAGATCTCCTCTCATCCTTCTAAATTCCGGGAATTAATCTGGTGAACCTACGCTGCGCTCCCTCAATAGCAATAATGTCCTTTCTCAAATTAGGAAACCAAAATTGCACACAATACTCCAAATGCGGTCTCATTAGGGCCTTGTACAACTGCAGAAGGACCTCCTTGCTCCTAAACTCAAATCCTCTCGCAATGAAGGCCAACATGCCATCAGCTTTCTTCACTGCCTGCTGTACCTGAATGCGTACTTTCAGTGACTGATGTACAAGCACTCCCAGGTCTCGTTGCATCTCCACATTTCATAATCTGACACCATTCAGATAATAACCTGCTTTCCTGTTGTTGCCACCAAAGTGGATAACCTCACATTTATCCACATTATACTGCATCTTCCATGCATCTGCCCACTCGCCCAACCTATCCAAGTCACCCTGCAGCCTCATAGCATCCTCATCGCAGCTCACATTGCCATAGAGTTTTGTGTCATCCGCAAACTTGGAGATGTCACATTTAATTCCCTCATCTAAATTGTTAATATATATTGTAAATAACTGGGGTCCCAGCACCGAGCCTTGCGGCACCCCACTAGTCACTGTCTGCCATTCTGAAAAGGACCCGTTAATTCCTACTCTTTGCTTCCAGTCTGCCAGCCAGTTCTCTATCCATGTTAATACCCTACCCCCAATACCATGTGTTCTAATTTGGCACAATAATCTCGTGTGGGACCTTGTCAAAGGCTTTTTGAAAGTCCAGAGACACCACATCCACTGGCTCTCCCTTATCTATTCTACTTGTTACATTCTCAAAAAATTCCAGAAGATTAGTCAAGCATAATTTCCCACTTAATAAATCCATGCTGACTTTGACCGATCCTGTCACTGCTTTCCAAATGCGCTGCTATAACATCTTTAACAATCGACTCCAGCATCTTCCCCACTACCGATGTCAGGTGAACGTCTAGAATTCCCTGTTTTCTCTCTCCCTCCTTTCTTAAAAAATGGGGTTACATTGGCTACCCTCCAGTCCACAGGAACTGATCCAGAGTCGAGAGAACATTGGAAAATGATCACCAATGCATCCACGATTTCTAGGGCAACAGACAATAGGTGCATGAGTAGACCATTCGGCCCTTCGAGCCAGCACCGCCATTCACTGTCATCATGGCTGATCATCCACAATCAGTACCCCATTCCTGCCTTCTCCCCATATCCCTTGACTCAGCTATCTTTAAGAGCCCTATCTAACGCTCTCTTGACAGCATCCAGAGAATTGGCCATCTCCTTGAGTACTCTGGGATACAGACCATCAGGCCCTGGTCATTTAACTGTCTTCAGTCCCAACAGTTAACCTAATACAATTTCCTGACTAATGTGGATTCCCTTCAGTTCCTCCCTCCCACTAGATCCTCGGTCCCCCAGTATTTCTGGGTGAAGACAGAACCAAAGTACTCGTTTAACATTTCTGCCATTTCCTTGTTTGCCATTATAAATTCATCTCCACCAGTCGCAGTTTCTTACCCTCCTAACTAACAGTGTGCTTTATCGCCTGTAAAACAATATTCAAGATGAATGCACACGTTTGGGATGTAAAATATGATTTGAAAAGCAAAATAGTTGCATCAATCACAAATCCACATTGTCAAGTGTGTTGGGACTTTGGGTGTAAATATTTATGAAACCCATTCACAAGTTATGACAGTACTTCAGCCAAATGCCTTAAAGCCGGTTATGATTGGGGTTGAAAGCAAGTCAACTCTTTGAAGTTAGAATGTCTTATACTGAAATTAGGATTGATCTGCAAAGTTGGAGCTTTTAAATTCTGAAATCCTCAATTGCTATCAGGTTGATTCTAACTCCCCTACTGTACAACAGTGGTGTGAATTCATGCGCACTTTAGTTTCGTGTGGTTTCGTTTAGAGGTACGGCGCCGAAGCAGGCCCTTCGGCCCACTGAGTCCGCACTGGCCAGCGATCCCTGCGCACTAACAATATCCTACACACGCTGGGGACAATTTACACTTATACCAAGCCAATTAGCCTACGAACCTGTGCGTCTTTAGGGTGTGGGAGGAAACCGAAGATGTCGGAAAAAACCTACCCGGTCACGGGGAGAACGTGCAAACTCCATAAAGACAGACCTGTGGTTGGATTCGAACCCAGGTCTCCCGTGCTGTAAGCGCTGCAAGGCAGCACCTCTCCCACTGCGCCCCCATGCCTCCCACTTCTCTGGCTATGAAGCACTTTGGAACATCAGTGGTTAGGGAAGACATTCTACAATTTTGAAGATGATGCAGGTGATTTTGCGGAGGTGTACAAAATGGGGAGAAATGGATAGGGTAAACATATAGAGTGGGGGAATCAAGAACCAGAGGACATAGGTTTAAGGTGAGGGGAGAAAGATTTACCAGGAACCTGAGGGGTAACTTTTTACACAAAAGGTTGGTGGGTGCGTGAAACATGTTGCTGGAGGAGGTTGTCGAGGCAGGTAGTTGAAACATATAAGATTGTTAAGGGCTTGGACACGCTAGAGGCAGGAAACATGTTCCCGATGTTGGGGGACTCCAGAACCAGGGGCCACAGTTTAAGAATAATGAGTAAGCCATTTAGAACAGAGACGAGGAAACACTTTTTCTCACAGAGAGTGGTGAGTCTGTGGAATTCTCTGCCTCAGAGGGCGGTGGAGGCAGGTTCACTGGATGCTTTCACGAGAGAGCTAGATAGGGCTCTTAAAAATAGCAGAGTCAGGGGATATGGGGAGAAGGCAGGAACGGGGTACTGATTGGGGATGATCAGCCATGATCACATTGAATGGCGGTGCTGGCTCGAAGGGCCAAATGGCCTACTCCTGCACCTATTGTCTATTGTCTATTGTAGTATCGCAATGTTTAAGAAACATTTGGACAGGTACATGAACAGGGCAGGTTTAGTGGGATATAGCCAAATGCAGGCACGTGGGACTGACTAGTGTAGATGGACACGTTGGTCAGCATGGGCAAGTTGGGCTGAAGGGCCTGTGGCTCTATGACGCAATAGTTTTACAGAACACAAAGTGCTTGAGTAACTTAGCAGGTCAGACAGCTTCTATGGAGGACATGGGTAGGCGACGCTAAACATCGCCCGAGTCTGAAGCAGGGTCCAAATCCGAAATGTCGTCGATCGATGTCCTCCACAGATGCTGCCTGACCCATTGAGTTACTCCAGCACTGTGTTCTAAGCAGGATTCCGGCATCAGCAGTTCCCTGTGTCTACAATGGAAAACAAAAATGTGTGGGTGTTGGAGAACTGAAATAAATGCAGAAAATGATGGAAGGACTCAAAAGGTCGGGCAGCATCAGTGGTGGGCAAAAAATGGCACTAACATTTATGTTCTGAAGAAAGATTGTCAAGCTCAGACAGTGACTCAGTTTCTCTCTCTGTAGAGGCTGATCTGCTGAATGCCTCCTTACACCATCTGCTCTTTTCAACTTAGAGTCACAGAGTCATACAGTGTCATATACAGGCCTTTTGGTCCAACTTGCCCACACCGGCCAACATGTCCCAGCTACATTAGTCCCACCTGACTGCACTTGGTCCATATCCCTCCAGACCTGTCCTATCCACGTACCTGCCTAACTGCTTTTTAAACATTGGGATAGTCCCAGCCTCAATGACCTCCTCTGGCAGCTTGTTCCGTACACCCACCACCCTTTGTGTGAAAAAGTTACCCCTCAGGTTCCTATTAAATCCTTTCCCCTTCCCCTTGAACCTATGTCCTCTGGTCCTCGATGTTCCCCTACTCCGGGCAAGAGATTCTGTGCATCATTCCTGAAGTAAATTTCGACCTCATCCTTCTGCACGAAAGCCTTCAGCTCTCTTCTGATTAAGCTCAATTTCCAAAGGAATCGAGATCGAAAGTTGATGAGACGCCACATATAAGGAATTACAATCATCATTCCGTGACTTTCCAATGAAATTCCAACAACAACAACTCTGGAAACCATCACCAGATGGTTCCAATCACTCGATCGTCCAATCGCTACATATTCCAATCACCAGTTTCAAGAGCATCTTTGGATAAACATCACTGGCTAGTCATAGACACGGATTTGATCATCAAAAGCTACTGACTTTATTGTACTGTATATCTTTATTATCATGTTTCCTGAGTACCTACATACCCGGAGGAAACGAAAAAGCGTTGCTCAACCAGTGTCCATTCAGTGTGCGGTAAAAAATAAATAGAAATAAAAATAAAAATACATATATCATGAGTTCCAATCGGCAGCGGCACGACAATGGCTCTGCTTCAGCGTGCTTCAATGGTGATCGGGCTGGAATCTGTCAGACCTCGAAGGTTGTTTGGGCTGGAAACATGCATTAGAATGGTGAATCGTGCTCTAGAATGGCAACGACCCCAGCAACGATTGGGGTAACGTATGGTGAGCGTTTGACCGCACTGGGCCTGTACTCGCTGGAGTTTAGAAGGATGAGGGGGAACATCATTGAAACTTACCAAATAGTGAAAGGCCTTGGTAGAGTGGATGTGGAGAGGATGTTTCCACTTGTGGGAGAGTCTAGGACCAGAGGCCACAACCTCAGATTAAAAGGACGTACCTTTAGGAAGGAAATGAGGAGGAATTTCTTTAGTCAGAGGTTGGTGAATCTGTGGAATTTTTTGCTGTGGAAGACTGTGGAGGCCAAGTTAATGGATATTTTTAGGGCAGAAATTGATAGATTTTTGGTTAATATGGGAAACTGGGGTTATGGGGAGAAGGCAGGAGAATGGGGTTGAGTGGGAAAGATAGATCAGCCATGAGTGAATAGCGGGTGTAGACGGGCCGAATGGCCTAATCCTGCTCCGAGAATTTAAGAACTTATTTGGCAATGAACACCTGTGATATTCTGCCACAGAAACAAAAACTGAAGAAGAGTCCCCACCCAACACGTTACCTATCCATGTCCTCCAGAGATGCTACCTGATCTGCAGTTTTTCTTTTTGATTGAAATAGGCCCTTCAGCCCACCAAGCCCACACCGACCCTTTCACACTAGTACTATGTTGTCCCACTTTCACATCCACTCCCTACACACTAGGGGCAAGTCCTCACATCTTTGGCTTGTGGGAGGAAAATGAAGGATCTGGAGGAAACCCACGCGGTGCGAACTCCACACAGACAGCACCCGAGATTAGGATCAAACCCGTATCTCTGGCGCAGCGAGGCAACAGGTCTACCAGCTGTGCCACTGTACCACCCTGGCACTCTGTTCCCTTTTTTTTTAAACCAGCATCCGCAGGTCCTTGCGTCTATATATTGCCAGCTTACATACAAATTAAGCAGCTTATATATAAATTAGAATGGTTAAAGACCAGTAATTTTGTGCTGGATTCTGCATGAACACAAATAAAAGGAGTAATTTCAGCAGCCAGTGTACCAGCTAAATCAAGCTGACACTAATTGGAATTACACTTGTACTTTCCAAGGTCACAGCGCCCATTGACAACTAACATCAGTGGAAGTTATCGTTCAGCTTGGAGAGCAGTCAGAACTAAACGTTGGGCCAGGCACAGGATCTTCAAGCCTTGCAGAGAGAGGTCGTGACAGAGTGGCAGGTTTGCCAGGAGCCCAAGGGCTCCCAGTCTGAAGAAGGGTCTCGACTGGAAACGTCACCCATTCCTTCTCTCCAGAGATGCTGCCTGTCCCGCTGGGTTACTCCAGCTACTTGAAGTTAGAGAAGTCAATGTTCATCCCGCTGCTAGCTGCCCAAAGCAAAATATGATGCGGGGGGTGGGGGAGGGGGGTGGGGTGGTGTGGGGGGGGTGGGGGGAAGGGGGGAGGAACGGGTTGGGGTAAAGGGGGGGGGGGGGTGTGGGTGTGTTGGGGGGAGTGGGAGTGTGTTGGGAGAGGGGGAGGGGAAAAGGGGGGGTGTGGGGGGGGATGTGGTGTGTGTGGGGGAGGAGGGACTCCACTCAGCGGCCACCGACCGCGGCACCACACAGCACCTCCCGGCTCCACTCAGCGGCTTCCCCCGACTCCACACGGCTTGTGGACTCAGCCCCGCCTCCGGGGTTTTATTCTCCTCGCCCGGAAGGGGCATTACCTTCATGGTGACTGACAGGCAAGAAGACCAATCTGCTGATCTCACAATTCTTTAAACCTTCATAACTTTTGTAATATTCCACCGATCGGAACAAAACTAAGTGCACCTGGAGCAGAGGAGAACGGTGAGTATGGTGGCAAAAAAAAATCCTAGCAATATATACGGTACCGTTTTTGCACAAATTAAAAAACAATCAAACTGGAAGTGGTCAAGATGAGAGTTTTAGTGATAGTATAGATGATGATGACTTTTAATAGCCAGTGGGTACAAAGTGCCTCTCACTTAGTAATCTCCTTTACGTAGCCCGCTGCATTCGAGCGGGTTCTACATTGGACCATACTGCTGGGCAAGTGCTTGATACCGACACTTAATTCTTGAAATGAGCTCTTTTAGTTCTTTCTACAAAGTAGATAGTAGATCAAAAACGTCCAGTTTGATTTATCCAGCTACTCTTTGTGGCTGCTTGAACAATTAGTTATCTCTGTCTCTCTTCTGTGCCTGATACATTGTTCATGATATCAGGAGGTTCAAAAGTGCCTCTCAGAATTGAAGGCACATTCGTCAAGAAATTGTTCTGAAAATTAGTCAGAACCCCTTTTCTCAGAATGGAAAAATCAAATACCAGAAGGCATATATTTAAGGTGAGCGGGGCAAAGCTTAGAGGAGATGTATGGGGCAAGTGCTTTTACACAGAGGGCGGTGAGTGCCCGGAATGCTCTGTCAGGGATGGTGGTGGAGGCAGATATGTTCGAGGCATATGGATATGCAGGGAATGGAGGGATATGGATTATGCACAAGTGGATAAGGGATGGTTAAGTTTAGAGATACAGCGCGGAAACAGGCCCTTCGGCCCACCGAGTCCGCGCCGACCAACGATCCCTGCACACTGACACTATTCCTGTACACACCAGGGACAATTTTACACACCAAGCCAATTAGCCTACAAACCTGTACATCTTTGGAGTGTGGGAGGAAACCGAAGATCTCGGAGAAAACACACGCGGTCACGGGAAGAAAGTACAAACTCCGTACAGACAGCACCCGTAGACAGGATGGAACATAGGTCTCCAGCGCTGTAAGTGCTGTAAAGGACCTGTCCCACTTGCATGCGATTGCATGCGTTTTGCGCGACCAATGGAAGCGGAGTTCATGCGAAATTCGCGCTATGTACGCCCTAAGTACGAGCTAAATTCGCGCGTGACGTCATCAGCTGGGCAGGAGGTGGGCCGACTGAATTTGGGCATCACACGCCACGCCGGTTGGTGATGTCATTGCGCAACGCCACAAGCTAGGCGTACGCCGTCATGACGCTGCGTACGACCGCAATGCGCCTGCGTGCCGACAGGCCGTTGGCGCGCGAAGATTTCAACAGTGTCAGATTTTCGGAGCCCCGCGCGATGTCGTGACCAGCCCCGCACAACTTCACACGCCTCCACGTTTCGAAGTGGGACCGGCCCCGCGAGGCCCGTACGCCTCAAGCGACCACGAGGTCTCGTAATTAGCGAACCAACGTCGCGTAAGTGGGACAGGCCCTTAAGGCAGCTACTCTGCTGCAGCGCCACCGTCTTGGTGTCTTGTTCGGCATAGACATTGTGGGCCGAAAGGCCTCATCTTGTACTGTACTGTGCTACGTTCTACGTATCTAATCTTTTATCCAAGCATTTTAGCCAACTACCGGTCAGGATAACAGATTGGCTGTTTCCCTGTTTTCTCTCTCTCTCTCTCTCTCTCTCTCTCTCTCTCTCTTTCTGAAATGGAACTTGGACCAGTGCAACAGAGGAACAGGCCCATCGGCCAATAATGCCTGTGCCGGACATGATGCCAATATCAACCAAACCTTTCTGCCTGCACATATCCATATCCTTCCATTCTCCGCAGAACTGTTGTGTGACGAGAACCATACACAGGGGTAACAACTCATAGTCCTTTATTGTAACACAAGTGGAGGAAACATTACAATAGACAATAGACAATAGACAATAGGTGCAGGAGTAGGCCATTTGGCCCTTCGAGCCAACACCGCCATTCAATGTGATCATGGCTGATCATCCCCAATCAGTACCCCGTTCCTGCCTTCTCCCCATATCCCCTGACTCCGCTATTTATAAGAGCCCTATCTAGCTCTCTCTTGAAAGCATCCAGAGAACCTGCCTCCACTGCCCTCTGAGGCAGAGAATTCCACAGACTCACCACTTTCTGTGAGAAAAAGTGTTTCCTCGTCTCCGTTCTAAATGACTTACTCCTTATTCTTAAACTGTGGCCCCTGGTTCTGTATTCACCCAACATCGGGAACACGTTTCCTGCCTCTAGCGTGTCCAAGCCCTTAACAATTTTTTTTTTGTTTTTGTTTTTTGTGTTTTTGTTTATTTGGGTGTTTATATTAAACAATTCATCTAATAATCCTGGTTTTCTATTTTTTTAGTCTTGCGTATTTGACTTAATATAGTTTCTAATTTGTAAATACCTAAATATGTTATTTGACTGCAATCCATAGATATCCTGTAACTCTTGAAATAAATAAATTTTCCTTTCTTGTAAAGGTGTTCTATCCTTTTAATTCCTAAATCATTCCAGTGTCTAAACCCCTTGTCCAATACAGAGGGCCTAAACAAGGGATTATTCATAATTGGCAAACACAAAGTGATAAATTTATCGATATGTAAGGTCTTAACTATTTGTTTCCAAACACGTCTATTGCTATGAATTATAGGGTTTCACCATACGTTTTTTTTGTACTTCCCTTGGTGGCAAAAAGAATCGAACCTACATCAAAAGGCAAACAGTCTTCCTTTTCCATCTTTAGCCAGCTTGGCTCATAATCTAAATTTACCAACTAAAAATTCATCTTTTTAATCTGAACTGCCCAGAAATAATATAAGAAATTTGGTAGTGCTAGTCCACCATATATTTTAGATTTACATAGATGTTTTTTACTTATTCGATGATTTTTATAGTCCCAAATAAAACTATTAACCAAAGTATCTATTTAAAAAAAAACATTTTAGGGAGATATAAAGGGATGGCTTGAAATAAATATAACAATTGTGGCAAAAAAATCATTTTTATAGCATTTATTCTACCGATCATTGAAATAGGTAGTGTTTTCCAATATAAAATATTTTTTTTTAGTTTATTTAACAATTGAGGGTAATTATATCGTAAATCTTTTCTGAACCCTTTCAGGCTTGACAATATCTTATTATATCATTATAACATGGTGCCCAGAACTGAACACTATATTCTAAATGCGGACTCACGAATGTCTCATACAACTGCAACATGACTTCCCAACTTCGATAGTCAATACTATGAGTGATGAAGGCCAAAGTGCCAAAAGTCTTTTTGACCACCTTATAAGTGCAAAGCACTTATGAAAGCATGGAACTACCAGGCAGAAGACACATGCAGCTGTGGAGCAGTACAGACAATGTCCCATCTACTGGAGTGTGACGACGCCCCCCAGTGCAGCCCCCAGGACCTGGCTGAACCGACCCGACCAGCTGTGACCTGCGCCAGATACTGGCAGAACGACATCTGGGATTGCAACGGACTCGAAGAAGAGAGATCTACCTGTGACTCGACCTTCAAGGAACCATGCACCTGTACTCCTCGATCCCTCTGCTCTACAACACTACCCAGAGGCCAACCCTTACGGTGTAGGTCCTGCCCATGTTCGACATCCCAAAATGCAACACCTCACACTTCTCTGTATTAAATGCCATCAACCATTCCTCCGCCCACCTGGCCAATCGATCCAGATCCAGCTGCAATCTCTCACAACCATCTTCACTTTCTGCAAAACCACTCACTTTTGTATCATAAATCTTTACTAATATTTATTTCATTTCCTTTTCTTCAACTGCACCTTTGGGAGGTTTTTAGCATCTTCTGTGAAGGCAGGCGCCCGTTATTTGTTTTGTTCTGCTGCCTTTTCCTGATGTCCCTGATAAAAGTTTCCCAACACTGTCACATTTATGCCATGATCAAACAGTGGGTTAAGCATATGATGAGCGTTTGGCAGCACTGCGCCTGCACTCGCTGGAGTTTAGAAGGTTGAGGGGGTCCTCATTGAAACTTGCAGAATAATGAAAGGCATAGATAGTGTGGACGTGGAAGGGATGTTTCCTCTGTTGGGAGAGTCTAGGACCACAGGTCATAGCCTCAGAATTAAAGGGCGATCATAGAAAAGAGATGAGGAGGAACTTCTTTAGTCAGAGGATAATTAATCTATGGAACTCATTGCCACAGAGGGTTGTGGAGGCCAAGTCCACATGGATATTTTTAAGATAGAGATAGGAAAATTCTTGATTAGAACGGGTATTAAGGGTTATGGGGAAATGGGATTAGACAATAGAAACATAGAAACATGGAAAATAGGTGCAGGAGTAGGCCGTTTGGCCCTTCGAGCCTGCACCGCCATTCAATATGATCATGGCTGATCATCCAACTCAGTATCCTGTACCTGCCTTCTCTCCATACCCCCTGATCCCTTTAGCCACAAGGGCCACATCTAACTCCCTCTTAAATATAGCCAATGAACTGGCCTCAACTACCTACTGTGGCAGAGAATTCCAGAGACTCACCACTCTCTGTATGAAAAATGTTTCCTCATCTCGGTCCTAAAGGAATTCCCCCTTATCCTTAGACTGTGACCCCTTGTTCTGGACCTCCCCAACATCGGAAACAATCTTCCTGCATCTAGCCTATCCAACCCCTTAAGAATTTTGTAAGTTTCTATAAGATCCCCCCTCATTCTACTAAATTCTAGCGAGTACAAATATAGTCTTCTAAATTCTAGCGAGTACAAGCTGAGTCTATCCAGTCTTTCTTCATATGAAAGTCCTGACATCCCAGTAATCATTCGGTTGTGAAACCTTCTCTGTACTCCCTCTATGGCAAGAATGTTTTTTTACTCAGATTTGGAGACCAAAACTGTATACAAATAATCCAGGTGTGGTCTCAACCAATAACCCTGTACAACTGCAGTAGAACCTCCCTGCTCCTATACACAAATCCTTTCACTATGAATGTTAACATACCATTCGCTTTCTTCACTGCCTGCTGCACCTGCATGCCTACTTTCAATGACTGGTGTACCATGACACCCAGGTCTCGTTGCATCTCCCTTTTCCTAATTTGCCACCATTCAGATAATAGTCTACCCTCCTGTTTTTGCCACCAAAGTGGATAACCTCACATTTATCCACATTGCATCTGCCATGCATTTGCCCACTCACCCAGCCTATCCACCTTGTAGCCTCCTAGCATCCTCCTCACACCTAACACTACCCCCCAGCTTAGTGTCATCCGCAAACTTGGAGATGTTGCATTCAATTCCCTCGTCCAAATCATTAATATATATTGTAAATAGCTGGGGTCCCAGCACAGAGCCTTGCGGTACCCCACTAGTCACTGCCTGCCATTCTGAAAAGGACCCATTTACTCCTACCTTTTGCTTCCTGTCTGCCAGCCAGTTCTCTATCCACATCAATACTGATATGGAACATATGGAAGGTCGCCTATCCATGTTCTCCAGAGATGCTGCCTGACCCGCTAAATTACTCCAGTACTCTATGTCTTGCTCTTTAAGCCAGTATCTACTGTTCCTTATAACCTCCGGTATTTTGTTCAGCTCTTTCTATAGTTGATGCTTGACCCGACTAAAATGTGTACTAAAATGGTGAAGTCCACACTTCAGGCTACTCACTAATTGATCCAATTGTTTCCTTTAATCTTTTTTGGGGGAAATTTGACACCTCAATCTTTTTCTGATTAACATCCTTTATTGCGGAAAACTTGATTGGGAAGAAATTCATCTTTGTTGTTGGAATATACAACTGGAGGTGACCAGGATTAATATCAGGAAGTTATGAAAATGAAAACAATGTGCTGGTGTGGCCTTCTTGTGCACTGAGCGTGCCCTCTGGTGGTTACAGAGCAGTAGCAGTCAAATACGGGGCAAGGGCGGTCCCGTATAGGACAAACCAATTTAATCCAACATATAGGATATCCTGGTAAATACGGGACAGTTGGCAACCCTAAGCACCACCCTACACACACTAGGGACAATTTGTTTCCCATTTTACACCAAGCCAACTAACCAACAAACCTGCACGTCTTTGGAGTGTTGGAGGAAACCGGAGCACCCGGAGAAACCCCACGTGGGTCACAGGGAGAACGTACAAACTCCATACAGACAGCACCCGTGGTCAGGATCAAACCTGGGTCTCTGGCGCTGCGAGGCAGCAACTCTACCACTGCGCCAGTACCCTCTGTACTGGGACATAGTCCTGGTATGTAGGACGGTGCTCGTGTACCATGGAGACTAAAGAGTCCATGCTGACCATCGATCACCTATTCTCACTAATTCTATGTTATCCCACTTTCTCATCCACTCCCGACACACTGGGGCCAATTAACCTAATAAAACCCGCATGTCTCAGGGATGTGGGTGGAAATTGGAGCACTTGGGCACAGGGAGTACGTGCAAACTCCACACAGAGAGCAGCTGAGGTCAGAATCGAACCCGGGGTCTCTGGCACTGCAAGGCAGCGGATCTGGCGGATCTAGCGGCTGTGCCACTGTGCGGCCACACGTTGCCAGTGTCTCCACACCTATGTGAGTTGTCGCATTTGTGTCTGCTCCTGTATTATGCAGACCTGCTCATCTGTGTCTTTGTTTTTAATAACCCGTAGGTGGATGGAAAAGGTGACGTTTCAGGTCGAGACCCTTCTTCAGACAATGGCAACATCACTTTCAGCCTGGGATAGACAATAGACAATAGACAATAGACAATAGGTGCAGGTGTAGGCCATTCGGCCCTTTGAGCCAGCACCGCCATTCAATGTGATCATGGCTGATCGTCCCCAATCAGTACCCCATTCCTGCCTTCTCCCCATATCCCCTGACTCCGCTATTTTTAAGAGCCCTATCTAGCTCTCGCTTGAAAGCATTAGGATTAGGAGGCAGAGATCAGCCATGATTGAAGGGCTGTGGGCCGATGGGCCGAATGGTCTAATTCTACTCCTATAACTTGTGAACATTTGTTTTGCTGGTCTTCCTTTATGCTTTCCGATGGAAAGTCTTCAAAGGTGTGTCAGAGGCTCTGGCATAATTGTAACTTGTGTTGCACTGAGTGTTTTTTTTTTGAGTGTATGCAATGCATCAAGACACAGTTTGAACCCGGCCTCTTTCATGGCTGCAGCAGTCAAACAAACAAAACACAGTTGAGCCCGCTCAATATGGTAATAAGATACTCCCTGTGAAATCGTTTGAACATAATGCAAGTTCTCTTTGCCGGAGGATCCTGCCCTGATCATACAGTGAGAGGATCGATGGTCTAGTTATTCAGAATCAGAAAAATCAAAACCTACAATCGAAGGAAGAATGTTCAAGAGTATTCCAAGAAGACGCGAGGTTGCAGACTTGGTGAGGGCTGGGAAAGCAGCAACATATCAGGCATCGAGCCTACGCCATCCCGTGACTCTTCGAATTGAGGCATAGAGCCGAAAGAGAGACAAGACTTTGCCTTCCATCACAGTGAGGAGGAGATTCATTGTGATGGATGTTTGTGTAAGTTGTGTTGGTGTGTGTCTGGGTCCTTTTCTTGTTGAATGACTGCAGAAACCAAATCTTGTTTGAACTTCGAGGTTCAAATGACAATAAACGGTATTGTATTGTATTGTTAAGGCACAGGGAGGCATGGAGGTGCCGCGCCTTAACGATTCTATGTACAGAGTTTGTACATTCTCCCCGTGACCTGCGTGCGTTTTCTCCGGGTGCTCCGGTTTCCTCCCACTCTTCAAAGGCTGTTGGCTAGGTGGCTTGGTATAATTGTAGATTGTCCATGGCGTGTGTAGGATAGTGTCAGTCTACGGGGTGGTCGCTGGTCGGTGCGGGCTCGGTGGGTCGAAGGGGCAGTTTCCCTGCTGAATCTCTGCACTAAACTAAACGCAGAAGGTGGTCCTTTAGCCCCGACTGCACCCGCGTCAGCTCCAAGAGGGGTAATCCGATTCACCAGCTACCGCTCCATAGTGCCAACTATCGTCTCATAAGTGATGCCCAGTGGCACAGCGGTAGAGTTGCTGCCTTACAACTCAAAAGACCCGGATTCAATCCACCCGAAGGGTGCTGTCTATACGGAGTTGGCACGTTCTCCTGATGTATGGGTGGGTTTCTCCGGGAGCTCCGGTTTCGGAGAAACCCACCCTAAAGCAAGGGTTCCCAACCATGGGTAAATTCACCCTCAAGGGGTAAATTTCACCAACCCAGGGGGTAAATTTGTTGATTCTGGATTTGTACATATTTTTTCTCATTGACTGACTGTGTATGGTTCTGGTATACCGGTATCTGTTCATCATTAGCTTTTCATAAATAGGTGAAATAACATTGTTATGTGCTTTTAAAGTTGCCTGGGGTAAACGGGACGAAAAAGGTTGGGAACCCCTGCTATAAAGTCTAAAATCTGGTCTAAATTGGAGTAATCCTGCTTACCAGCTACTGCTCCATAGCTTTGCCAATTATCCTCTCTCAAGTGTCCATTCAGTTCCACATTGGATTATCCCAACAATATCCATCATGAATCACATTAACAGTGCCAGAGGAAATGACTGATGTCGTATGGATTTTGCCAATTTAAGGCCCTGGATTTCTGTTCCTGGAAACCAATTAAACTTTGGCCTTCCTCATGCTCAGTTCATGATAATGAGACTTCCAAACCTCCAAACGTTTTCACATGGGAAATGTTTCATTTAAAATGCGTTTCACAGGAGGTGGGGACTTTCCGCTCAGACCTTGCCACAAAATAGATCAAAAACGTCCAGTTTGAGTTATCCAACACCTCCCAGTGCCTTTGTGAACAATTAGTTATCCCCATCTGCCTTCTGTCTCTGATTCACGTTGCTCATGTTATCAGGAGGTTTAGTTCAGTTTAGCCGACCAGCGATCCCCGCACACTTACACTATCCTACGCACACCAGAGGACAATTTACAATTTTACCAGCGCCAATTAACCTACAAACCTGTATGTCTTTGGAGAACCCACGCAGGTCACGGGGAGAACGTACAAACTCCGTACAGACAGCACCCGTAGTCAGGATGGATCCCGGGCCTCTGGCGCTGTAAGGCAGCAACTCTACCGCTGCGCCACCGTGCCGCCCAGGTTCAAACGTACTTACAAGGAATGAAGGAACATTTGTCAAGGGATAGTTCTGAAATTGTAGAAAATTAGATGGTCAGAACATTTATGCCGGGAAGAGCGAATCAAATATTAGAGGCCATGGGCTTTATGGGGAGAGGGACAAAGTTTGCAGGGGACATGCGGGGCAAGTTTTTTTACACAGAGGGTGGTGAGTGCCTGGAAGGCACTGAATCACCATAAGAATTGGTGATTGGGGCAGATATTTTAGCGGCAATTAAAACACAGGTGGATCTGCACATGTATACGCAGGGAATGGAGGAATATGGATTATGTCATAAGCGATAGGAGCAGAATTAGGCCATTTGGCCCATCAAGTCTACGCCACCATTCAATCGTGGCTGATCTATCTCTCCCTCGTAACCCCATTCTCTTGCCTTCTCCCCATAGCCCCTGACACCCGTACTAATCAAGAATCTATCTATCGCTGCCTTAAAAATATCCATTAACTTGGCCTCCACAGCAAAGAATTCCACAGATTCACCACCCAGATATGTGGGGCCAATATGTCAGTGGCATTTTTGGATAAGCATATGAATATGCAGGGAACAGAGGGATATGGATTATGCGCAAGTAGATAAGAGATGGTCTTAGCAGCTCAGAGGTTTTCGCACATTAAATTTATCCTCCTAGGATCCATGCCAGACTGGGCTTCCGAAAGATTATCCCGACAGATTATCTTGCTACTATTCCTCGGAACACCACTTCCGCTGCTGAAAATCCAATCTTCTTTTTTGGGATTATGCAAATCCAGGATATCAGCAATGCAGATATTTGATCCCCGCCCTTATCTGCCCCTTCAGAAAGTGCAGGAAGGAACTGCAGATGCTGGTTTATACCAAAAGTAGACACAAAATGATGGGGTAACTCAGCGGGCCAGGTAGCATCTCTGGAGAAAATGGATAGGTGACCTCTCAGGTCGGAACCCTTCTTCAGACTTTCTTAACAGGGTATAAGGCCATCCAGGGGAGTCCAAGAGAAGAAAGGCCTTCAGAAAGCGATCCCTTGCAGTCAGTTCTTCAGCCAGAAGAATTTCTTTAGTCAGAAGGTGGTGCATCTATGGAATTCATTGCCACAGACGACCGTGGAGGTCACGTCATTCAGACTCAAGAAGGGTCTCGACCCAAAATGTCACCCATTCCTTCCCTCCAGAGAAGCTGCCTGACCCGCCGAGTTCCTCCAGCATTTTGTGTCTACCTTCAATTTAAACCAGCATCTGCAGTTCTTTCCTGCACATGGTTCAATGGAGCCTTATTTGCCACATATGGAACCGCACAGTGAAATTACAGTGGCATATATTACAAATGCAGGTACCGCCATGTTTTGGCACCATATCTAAAGTCCACTCCGGTCAGCCCAATGACGTGGCCTCCACAGCCGTCTGTGGCAATGAATTCCACAGATTCACCACCCTCTGACTAAAGAAATTCTTCAGTCTGAAGAAGGGTCTCGACCCGAAACGTCCCCCATTCCTTCTCTCCAGAGATGCTGCCTGACCCGTTGAGTTACTCCAGCATTTTGTGCCTACCATGGTACCATTCTGTTTAAGGCGGAGATTGGCTAATTCTTGATTAGTGAGGGTGTCAAGGGTGAAGGGGTGAAGGCAGGAGAATGGGATTCAGCTGGAAAGATAGATCAGCCGTGCTTGCATGGCGGACTAGACTCGATGGGCTGAATGGCCTCATTCTGCTCCTATGACATGAACTTGGCATCATGTTCAGCATGGACATTGTGGGCAGAAGGGCCTGTTATTTTTGTCCTGTACTGTTCCTCATTCTATGTTCTACTAATTCCATTTGTTCACTATTCAGTGCCACCTACCTGTAAAATGGAGCTGTGGGTGCCAAGAACTCAAGTCCCTGTTGTACATAAGTGACTTAATAAATACAAGTAAATTCAAATTATTCATTGCCACAGAAGGCTGTGGAGGCAAAGTCAGTGGATATAGTTAAGGCAGAGATAGATAGATGCTTGATTAGTACGGGTATCAGAGGATACGGGGAGAAGGCAGGAGAATGGGGTTAGGAGGGAGAGATAGATCAGCCATGATTGAATGGTGGAGTAGACTTGATGGGCCGAATGGCCTAATTCTACTCCTATCACATGACCGTCTGCTTATGATCGCAATCAAGGCCTTTTTAAAAAAATATCCCTCATTTACAAATAACTATCAATTTAATTAGTTTTGTTAATTTTACCCTGTAAATGTTGCTGTATTAAAAGGGCCGTTATAAATCCAAGTTCACCTTACGGTTAAGGTTATAAGTGTTTAAAATCCACAAGTGAATAACGTTTTAACCTTATCACGATCGTAGTGTTTTAAACTTTTTCCGCACTAAATTAAAGGGTAATTACCCTGCATTATTGCTATTCGATGCAGCTCGGAGCAACGCTAAACCATGTATGATCATCAGCGACCTTCTTATCATCCCCGAGGCTTGACAATAGGCCTCTAATCTAAAGCATTCCCGTATTAATGAGAAAGCCTCAGGTGATGCTCTCAAGGGATCAGGCGACAGGTAAATTGAAACATCTCCAGGCACTAACTCTAACTTCAGCTCAATGTCACTTGCTAGACAGCAGTGAGTCTCTTTAACCCATTTGGCTGATGTTCGACTTGAACACATCAAAATATTTTGACTGGAGATAGACACAACATGCTGGCGTAACTCAGCGGGACAGGCAGCATCCCTGGATGGTGAGAATGCTTCCAGTTTAGTGGTACTGTCACGTGGACCGAGGTGCAGTGAAAAGCTTTTGTTGCCTGCTAACCCGTCAGCAGAAAGACAATACGTGATTGCAATCGATCCTTTTACAGTGTATGGACACACGATACGGGGATAACGTTTAGTGCAGGGTAAAGCCAGCAAAAGACCGACCGATCAAGGATAGTCCGAGGGTCACCAATGTGGTGGATAGTAGCTCAGCACCACTGAATGAGTGACGTTTCAGGTCGAGACCCTTCTTCGGACTGGGAGTCGGGGAGAAGGAGACATAGATATATGGAAAGGTTGGGTCAAAGAGAGCAAAGGAAAATGTGCACGAGATCATTGTTATAGTTCATTGTCAGCCGAGGGGAAGGTAGTTGACTATCATTTTGTGCATTTTCTGACCATCTGAGAATGCAGTAAATTCAAATAACTTCATTAAAAATCACTGGCCCAGTATTGGTGAGGAAAGGGTGATGAGCTGTCACACATGTAGTGGCCATTTGGCTTAACTCAGTGTGTTATAATAAATGATGCAATATGCCTTTAGATTTTATCTGCCTGTAATTATGTGGATGGGATTTATTATGTAATTGGAGGCATGTTTGTGGCTGGGATTTTTCACGCAGATGCCCGAGTTTCAGTTTAGTCAGAGAAGCAGGGGGGGGGGGGGGGGGGAGGAGGGGGATGGCATAGATTTCGACCATGTCGGAGCTTTCTACCATTTCGGAGCCACATTCCGGAGCCATATGCCGGAGTTTGACCATGCATGAGTAAGATTAAAATGTACTTAAACAAGAAGAAGTTTGGATGAATATTTTTTCACTGTTTTTACAACAACAATAAATAGCAATGTTACAAAATTTTGAGATGAAAAAAATCAAGACTGCAATTTATCCCATCAGATAAAGTATAAAAAGAAGTTTAATTTGACACCTAATTCACTTTCATATCTTCAGTATTAAACAAGTTATGGCCATTTTCATACTCAGAAATTAGCATCTTGTTCCCTATTGCTTTTTCATTGACTTAACACAAAAGCTGTGATCAAGGACAGTCTTTTTAGGCCATAACTTTCTTAAAAATTAAGAGAACTGAATGAAATTTTCAGTTATTATAGATTGAAGCATTCTGAATGACCTGAAATTAAAGCATATAATTAGTTAGTTACCTAATTGTAGCTAATTACAAAATTCAATTACTAGATCTAAACATCTATCCATTTCTTAAGAAAAGGTTAACATTTGTAAAAAGCCTAAGTGTCCAAATAACATTCACACAAGAATTCACAATATAACGTGATTTTTAAATCTCATTGTCATGAATTTGTAGGCCAAATGGAAGGAATTTAGTGTTTAATTCCCGTAAATTAATGGCCATTTAAATCATCTTGCGAGTGGGTTTTTGTGGAACACGATCGTTTGGAACGTTTGGAGCGGTTTGCGGTGAATTTAACCCCCAGTCGGCAGGAAAAATACTGCCGGTTCATATATTTTTTAAGTCACCTTTTCGCAACATGAAATTTTTTGATTAAAGGCTTCCTAAGAAGCACGTTTTTATGTAAAAATAAACGGTGTACCTTGCCTTGTCCCCTACGTGAGATCCGTCCCGTTGTCAGCGTTCACGGCTTTAGAAGATTATTTTTAATTCACTCTAGCAATTAAATTATTCAGCGCAGTTTAAAATACCTCTGTAAAACAAATGTCAGAGCGATTTCTCTTCAGCAACTAAACCCCCTGAGATTAATCGATTTGAATGGTCTGGAGTAAACGCCATTTTAAACCCGCCCCCCTCTGAAAGGCGCCAAAGTCGGGCGCACGGGCAGCGACAGAACTACAGCGCCGATAAAGGTAAGTTTTGTAACATAGCTACAATAAAGAAACTATTAATCAAGAGACTGTGTTTTGAAGATTTATCTTTTGACGGCTTTGAATGTTTTGTGGAGAGCTCCCATGCGTAAACGAGGCTATCTCCTTACCCCCCTAGTCTTCAGAACAGTGGCTAGAGGGAGAAATTCCTTGAACGATATAATAATCTGCCACTACAACACATACAGCAGAAATTGTGCACAGCTTACAACTTTAGACAAGCATTGAATAGGGTTTGGGCTAGGCGGTACTGACAAGGAGCTCCCATAGACACGGTGGCTAAATTGGTCTTATCCTGCACTCTCAACATCTGGGGCATAACAGCAACCTGCATTTATAAATAAATAACTTAATAAGTTCTAGATGCAGAATTAGGCCATTCGGCCCATCAAGTCTACTCCACCATTCAATCATGGCTGATCTATATTTCCCTGGCAACCCTATTCTCCTGCCTTCTCCCCATAACCCCTGACACACGTACAAGTCAAGTCACGAGGTCACAAGTACTAATTTAGACACAAGGAACTGCAGATGCTGGTTTACCAAAAAAACACACAAAGTGCAGGAGTAAGTCATAGCATAAGGAGTTTAGGACAGGCAACTAAAAGTTCCTTTGACTAACCCTCTCCTTGCATGGCACAGCATATGACTTGATTAGTACGGGTGTCAAGGATGTGGGGAGAAGGCAGGAGAATGGGGTTGAGAGGGAAAGATCGATCGAATGGACTTGACGGTCCGAATGGCTGGTTGGGTCCAAACCCAAATCGTCACCTATCCATGTTCTCCAGAGGCGCTGCCTGACCGGCTGAGTTATTCCAGCACTTTGTTTCTAGACTTCGTCCTAGATTTCTGCAATTTCTGCCTTTACTTTCTTTAACAGTTCTTTGTGTTTGCCGTCAAGGACAGAAGCAAGGACAAGGAAAGATAATTCAGTGCACTGAAGCTCATCCTCCGCTCATCTACACATTGAATGTCGGTTCGTGGGCCTCAAGCTCCATGAATCAACAGGTTCCTGCGTCGGGTCTGTGGCAAAGAAACAGGTTAATCAGTCCAACCGATGTACATCGTTAGCGCCTCCCCTCTCGTAAACCTCCTTGCTATTCTTCCTCCCCCACCCTTGTACCATGTCTTGTGGACAGAGCTCTTAAAGACAGCGGAGTCCAGTTCAGTTCAGTTCAGTTTTATTTGTCATATGTAGGTTAACTCAGGGTCGAAATGTGTACAATTAAATGTGTTTGACAAGGCATATGGGGAGAAGGCAGGAACTGGGTACTGATTGGGGATGATCAGCCATGATCACATTGAATGGTGGTGCTGGCTCGAAGGGCAGAATGGCCTACTCCTGCACCTATTGTCTATTGTCTCTTGTTTATCTCTACCACCCCCCCTCATGCTGCACATTGGCAGCAGTGAATTAACAAAAGTCAAGTCCATTTGGTACTGCAACACATGATATTTCCTGGCACATCTCTGGAGAAAGAACTCTCTGTGCACAATGTGGATTGTATGCGAAAGCAAAGAATTTCACGGTTCCTAGGTAAATGTGGCAAAAAAGGATGACACAAACAGCTGGAGTAACTCAGAGGGACAGGCAGCATCTCTGCAGAGAAGAAATGGGTGACATTTCGGGGCGAGACCTTTCCTCATACATATTTTGTCTGCTCCACTGAGATATGTCTACTTTGAAGAAGTTCTCCTCCGCTCTCCGACGAGCTGTCTGAAGAAGGGTTCTCGACCCGAAACGTCACCCATTCCTTCTCTCCAGAGATGCTGCCTGTTGTTACTCCAGCATTTTGTGTCTATCTTCAATTTAAACCAGCATCTGCAGTTCTTTCTACACTGAATAAGAGCCTGGCCCACTATGGCGACCTAATTTGCGAGTTTAGAAGAGTTTGTGCTCGCCACAAACCTGCAGCATGGTCGACACGTGGTCCTAGGAGGTCACTGTAACTCTCCTTCATGCCCGAGAGAAGTTCCCGCATACTTGCGGCCTCAGTTTGGTCAAGGGAAAAATGTCAACATGCTGAAACATTTTCCACGACTAAATATTGGTCGGCATGGTTCTTTTGAACTCGTAGTGCAGTGGTAGCGGGGTCACCATGTAGTTATAGGTAGTTGAGGTAGCCGCAGGCAATCTCCTTCGCTGACGTAAGCACGAGTTTTCAGAACCAAGGAAAACCGACCAGCAACGTTAAATGCCCACTAAACTTTATTAAAAGTTGTCTGGCTTCTTAAAAGTGTCTCCTCTCCTTCTCCCCCCCTCCTCCTCCCTTCTCCCCCTTTCTCCCCTCCCCCCCTCCCCCCCTCCCCGCTCTTTTAAAGGACTTACCGTACACTGTGCCAGCCGTCTTTTATCTTCCTGTTCATCGCGGGTATCACCTTGGCTTTGCACCGTGTGAATTTCAGACAGCGCTCCCCCGCTTTCCCTGGCCCCCGCCTTTGCGATGTGTTTGTGTGTGTTTGTGTGTGTGTGCGTGTGCGTGTGTTGTGTGTGTGTGTGTGTGTGTGTGTGTGTGTGTTGCGCGTTGTGTGTTGTGTGTGTGTGTGTGTGTGTGTGTGTGTGTGTGTTGTGTTGTGTGTGTGTGTGTGTGTGTGTGTGTGTGTGTGCGCGCGTGTGTGTGTGTGTGTGTGTGTGTGTGTGTGTGTGTGTGTGTGTGTGTGTGTGTGTGTGTGTGTGTGTGTGTGTGTGTGTGTGTGTGTGCGCGCGCGCTGACGGTCGATCCAGCTCGCGGTTTCATCGCTAACGGTCGATCCAGCTCGCGGTTTTCCAACCGAGTGCCCTCGAGCTTGAAGGTCAAAGACAGTCGCTGAAAGGTCGGGTCAGTGGGACAGGCACTTTAATGTATTTCTGTTCTAAAGGGCCTGTCCCACTTACGTGATTTTTCTGGTGACTGCCGGCACCCGTCATAGACGCAGCAGGTCGCCGAAAATTTCCAACATGTTGAAAATCCAGCGGCGACCAGAAAAAAGATACAACTCTTTGGGCGACTAGTCACGACCGTACAGGCTTCACCCCGCGACTATGTCGCCTGTACGGTCGTGGTGACGCCAGTTTGGTCGTGAGTATTCGCCCAAAGAGTCGTACCTTTTTCTGGTTGCCGCTGGATTTTCAACACGTTAAAAATTTTCGCCGTCCTGCTGCGACTATGACGGGTGCCGGCAAGTCGCTGAAAAAAATTGCGTAAATGGGACAGGCCCTTGACACTCCCTGATGTCCTTCCTACCAATAACCGGGCAACGTTTAACTATACCGATCATATATGGTGTTTGACCATGTTGTTCCCTGCTTAATACATTTCCTCCTCCTGCAAATGACTCCTGGTAACCTTTCAATCTTCTCATCCTTTTCCCTGTATGAACTTTGATAGCTATTTGACATTTTGTCCAAGTGCAATCAGGCCTGTGGGCCCTAATTAGACAGCAAAGGTTTCCAGTTTGATTCCGCTACGCAAACATGCTGTTCCAAGGTAATCGGTCTTCAAAGGGAAAATTGGGGACCATAAAACTGTGGGCTGCAGATGAGCTTGCGATGCAAATGATGAGACTGTCACGAGTGAGAAATACTTCACCCTTCAGGGCAGGAAGCTAATCTCACGCTTTTGTTGATTACAATCAGTCTATAGATACATATTTTTTTATTTTTAACCATTGTAGTTTAGTTTAGTTTAGAGATACAGCGCGGAAACAGGCCCTTCGGCCCACCGAGTCCCCACCGACCAGCGATCCCCGCACACTAACTCGATCCTACACACATTAGGGACAATTTTACAGCTACACTAAGCGGCCCGCCTGCAGTTCGTCTGTTATTTTCTTTTTTTGTGTTCCTTTTGTGTTCCTTTTGTTTTATTAGATTGTGTGTGTGTGTGTGGGTGTGGGGGAGAAACATGTCTTTGGTCTCTTCCTGGTCTCTTCCTTCGGGGGGGGGGGGGAGGCGACTTTTTTTGTCGTATTCCCCGTCTTTGCCTCCGTCTGCGCCGAGGCCTAATGGCGGAGCTGGCAGCCTCGGGGCTGTTCCAGCGGCAGCAGCGGCGACCCGACTCGGCCCCGGAGCTGTTCCAGCGGCAGCGGCCCGAATGCGACCTCGGCCGCTGCTTGGTTGGTTGGTGACCTGTTTTTCCGGAGCTCCCGCAACAACAGCTGCGTCCGCTGGTCTGGAGGGCGGCAGCTTGGGCAGCTTGGACCGCCCCGGGCCGCGGAGTTTGAACCGGCCCGTTCGCGGAGCACGGTTGAGCCGCGGGACTGACTGACTTACCATCACCCGGTGGGGTCACAACATCTGAAGCCTGGATCGCCTCGGCGCAGAGGGAGAACAAAGAGGGAAGGGACAGAGACTTGTAAGACTTTGCCTTCCATCACAGTGAGGAGGTGTTTGGTGAACTCACTGTGGTGGATGTTACATTTGTGTTTATTGTGTGTTTCTGTCATTTTTTTATTATAAGTATGACTGCGGGGGAACGAAATTTCGTTCAGACTGAAAGGTCGGAATGACAAATAAATTCAATTCAATTCAATTAACCTACAAACCTGTACGTCATTTGGAGTGTGTGAGGAAACCGCAGGTCTCGGAGAAAGCCCATGCAGGTCACGGGGAGAATTTACAAACTCCGTACAGACATGCACCCGTAGTCAGGATCGAACCCGGGTCTCTCGTGCCTCAAGGCAGCTGCTCTACTGCTACCCCACCGTGCCTCCCTCAAACTAACAGTGTAATGCCGCACACAATGGGTCTAGTTTGGTTTAGTTTAGTTTAGAGATACAGTGTGGAAACGGGCCCTTCGGCCCACCACGTCCATGCCGACCCCTGATCACCCCTGACACTAACAATACCCTGCACACACGAGGGACATGTTCACCAACGCCAATTAACTTACAAACCTCAATTTACAATGTCAGCCAACGAACCTTCAAACCTGTACGTCTTTGGAGTGTGGGAGGAAACCAGAGCAGCTGGAGAAAACCCACGTTGTCTCGGGGAGAATGTACAAACACCGTACAGACAGGAACTATTGTAAGAATCAAACCCAGGTCTTGGAGCTGTAAGGCAGCAATTTTACCGCTGGGCACAGTGTCACCCCTTGTATCCAGTCTTGTATCCAGACAAGGATGGTCTAGAACTTCTGAGGGGTGATGTTCCTCTCCTGGTATCCCGGTGACTCTGCTGATACACGTGGCAACCCACCTTTGATCCATCATTCATCCTTGCGTTGGATGCAAAGGCTGCTGAACTCCTCTCTTTATAGGACATGGCCACCACCTTCTAGCAAGACTAACATTCATTCCCCAAATACTTCCTCCTTGCACTTGCACCTCCTCCAACCTCATCTACTGCATCCGCTGTTCCAGGTGTCGACTTCTCTACATCGGCGAGACCAAGCGCAGGCTCGGCGATCGTTTCGCTGAACACCTCCGCTCAGTCCGTCGTAACCAACCTGATCTCCCGGTTGCCCAGCACTTCAACTCCCCCTCCCATTCCCAATCTGACCTTCCTGTCCTGGGCCTCCTCCATTGTCAGAGTGAGGCCCAGCACAAATTGGAGGAGCAGCACCTCATATTTTGCTTGGGTAGTTTACACCCCAGCGGTATGAACATTGACTTCTCTAACTTCACATAGCCCTTGCTTTCTCCCTCCTTCCCCTCCCCTTCCCAGTTCCCTCACTAGTCTTAAGTGCCTGTCCCCACTTTCACGACCTAATTTACAACCTCTACCGAGTTTGCCCTTGACTCATACTCGCAGCATGGTCGTCACGAGGTCGTAGGAGGTCGTAGCAGGTCGTAGGAGGTCGCAGCAGGCCATGATGCTAGTCGTAGGAACTCCTGGCATCAATTAGGTCGCAGCGTTTTTTTTCAACATGATGAAAAATGTCCACGAGTAAAAAAGGTCGTGAATTAGGTCGCGAAAGTGGGACAGGCCCTGAGTTACTCCAGCATTTTGTGTCTACCTTCCTAAATGTTAGCTGCCTGAGATTATTCGTAAATGCTCCCACATGGTCACAAGTTGGAGATTACAGAGCAGGAATATTCTGCATCCCTTTTATGAACCTCTCCATTGGAAAATCCAAATCCCTGTGTTCACGGGGCATGGTTTCTCTGAGAACCTCAGCTCCAGCTAACTCACCACTGCACCTCTAACCCTTGGTAGCATATTTGCAATTAAAGAGATTTCACCCAAGCCCTTTTACACTCAAAGGACCTGGCCCTTTCCACAGCTTGAGGTCAGGCACTCAAAACTAAATTCTCTCCCCACCCTTCACGGCAAGAATGGAGCCACATAAAACACCGAAGATAAAAGCTTTCTGACTTTAATTCAGCCGCGTATTATCTCCATCCTGGAAAAGCTGAGAGAGATGGAGTCTGGCAAATGTGTTTTGAATAGCAGGCTATGATTAACTGCGTTGCAGGCATCATCTTTCTGGAACATAAGGTAGGCAATTACCTGCGACAATTGGCCAACTTCTAGATAAAAGCAGATGATGAATGCGTTCCATGCCACCCACAGCACCAGCCATCCCGCGTACTGAATAAAACAAAAGAGGGGAATAAAAGCACTTTAGATATTGAAAACTCCACTTGCACAAAATACATCTCTTCATTTTTCTACCTAACCGCCTGTTATTGCCAGGCAATGGCAGCCACACCCAGCAGGATGAGAAGAACGTCCAGAGGCACAGGATCATAGAAACATAGAAACATAGAAACATAGCAAATTATCATACTCAGGTACCTGGTTAGCCACAAGGGCCACATCCAAACTCACTCCCAAATATAGCCAGGCCTCAACTACCCTCTAGATCCAGAGCAGGAAAAAAAGTCTTTTCTCATCCCAAAGGATTTCCCCCTTATCCTTAAGCCTGGACAATCTTCCTGTTGCCTGCCTAAGAACTTTGGTTTCCACAAGATCCCCTCTCAATCTCCAGAGAGTATAAACCGAGTCTATCCAGGGTCCCTGTCGCAGTTCTACTCCCTCTAGGCAACATGTCCTTCCTCAGTTGGAGACAAAAGCCATTTAGGACTGACTTGAAGAAAAACCTTCTTCACCCAGAGGGTTGTGAATCTGTGGAATTCTCTGCCACAGAAGGCAGTGGAGGCCAATTCACTGAATGTATTCAAGAAATAGTTAGGTAGAGCTCTTAGGGCTAATGGGATCAAGGGATATATTGGGAGAAAGCAGGAACAGGGTACTTATTCTGGATGATCAGCCATGATCATATTGAAGGGCCGAATGGCCTACTCCTACACCTACACTCTATGTTTCTATGTTTCCTGCACATCTAACTCACTGGGTTCTATGGAGATTCTACACAAAAGGCTGTGCAGCAGCATCTAAGGAGCAAAGGAGATAGGCGAGTACAGCTGATCCCTGACCAGTCTCTGAAGAAGGGTCTTCTATCTCCTTCGCCCCTTGGATGCTCTAAGTTTCTAGCCTCTACGTCTATACTCTGGGTTCAAGTGAGGTTCTGCATGCAAAACTGGGCCAACCCAGCAACGGTGGGGGACAATGCTGAGGGATTGCCGCACACTGGAGCTGCTGTCTTCCTGCTGAAGTGTGAAACACGGCCTCTTTCTTAGGGTTAGGAAGGAACTGTAGAAGCTGGTTTACACCGAAGGATACACACAAGAGGCCGGAGTAACTCAGCGGGACAGACAGCATCTCTGCATTGAAGGAACAGGTGACTCTGGGTCTCAACCCGAATCGACTGACTATCAATGATAGTTGTATGTGCTAAGTGTGAAAACGTCTCTCCCGTTCTCCCTCTGTCTCTCTCCATCTCCCTCTATTCCTCTCTCTCCCCCTCCCCTTTCCTCCTTCCCTCCCTCCCTCCCCTTCTGGTGAATAACAACAACAGATTGTAGCAGATTAACCAGTGGTGTTAAATGCCGCAAAAAGACCCAGAATTAAGGTCATAAGGTAAGTGATAGGAGTAGAATTAGCCCATTCGGCCCATCAAGTCTACTCCACCATTCAATCATGGCTGATCTATCTCTCCCTCCTAACCCCATTCTCCTGCCTCTGACACCCGTACTAATCAACAATCTATCATCTCTAATGTGGATATTTAGTGGGTAACTTACAAATCCCTCATATTCCGCTTGGGTATCTTACAACCCTCATGTTATGAACATTTAATTCTTCAATTTTAGTTAACGAGCCTACAAACAGCCACCCTCCTTCCCCAACCCCTTTTATCCCCTCTCTTCCCTGTGTCCCACCTGGACAAATGCCCAATTCTTCCTTTCCCCTTCCCCTCGTCTCTTTCCACCGACATTCCTTCCTCTGGCTTCACATTTCACACCTTTTCTACAATGACATCACACTTTTTAATCTCTGGTTTTTGCCCAACTGTCTGCCATTCAACCCCCCCCCCCCCCCCCCCCCCCCCCCCCCGGATTTCACTTAGTTTCTCCATCTCATTTGACCCCCGGCCCCCTGCTATTTCTGGCAGATTATTTATGTCTTCCTTAGTGAAGGCAGAACCAAAGTAGTTATTCAATTGGTCTGCCATGTCCTTGTTCCCCATGATCAATTCACCTGTTTCTGTCTGCAAGGGACCAACATTTGTTTTAACTAATCTTTTTCTCTTCACATATCTATAAAAACTTTTGCAGTCAGTTTTTATGTTCCCTGCCAGTTTTCTTTCATAATCTATTTTCCCTTTCCTAATTAAGCCCTTTGTCCTCCTCTGCTGAATCCATCTATCATTAGGCAGGCTTTGACCTGTCTCAACCTCTCTTCCTGTTTTTTCCCCTCAGCCTCAATCAGTCCGAAGAAGGGTCCCGACCTGAAATGTCACCGATCCACGTTCTCCAGAGATGCTGCCTGACCCGCTGAGTTACCCCAGCACTTTGTGTGCAGAATTATCAAGAATGTCATAGGCACACGCTGACAGGTATTAACAATGCGAACACCGGACAGCTTAACCAGCAACCTGCTTAGTACCAGAGATGAAGGCATCTGGCGTCCTCAACTCCATTCAGCTGCCACATCCAATCTTCTTCCATTTGTACTAGCGAATGCAGTTCTGTGTAAAGTTGGCACAAGGCCTCAGCTGTTCTGATAGCTGTCAAAACTCTCCGGCTTCCTCGATGGCTCAGGAGGTAAATACACCATGGGACGCATCAAACATACCGTGAGCACTGTCAGAACCAGCAACGGTCGAGAGGTTTAACTGGGGAGGCAGGGCATCACGAGACCCGTCAACATTCCCGCCTGACTCATGCTCAAGTGATCAATCTGCGCGGAGACACCTGCAAGGTTCTTTGATTTGACATCTATATTTTGTGCGTTTTCCGGCGTGGAATGTTTGCATCTAAATGATCGACGGTCCTTACGCTCGGTTTCCCAACGTGAAGAGGCGACATATGCAGACGGAGTACGTACAACAGGTTCTAGCGAGTTAGCCGGCTCATCCAGTCAGACGCATGTGATTTATATCAATTAGTGATAACTTCACTCAGCAGTGTGTATCATTTAGAAACTCCCTTTGGTGTCCATTCAGATGGGAGCAGGGATGGAAAGATGTGAACAAAAATAATGAAAATAATTAATGGTAGACAAAAATGCTGGAGAAACTCAGCGGGTGAGGCAGCATCTATGGAGCATAGAAACATAGACATAGAAAATATGTGCAGGAGGAGGCCATTCGGCCCTTCGAGCCAGCACCACCATTCATTGTGATCTGGATAGGTATATGGACGTGAAGGGAATGGAGGGGTATGGTCTGAGTGCAGGTAGATGGGACTAGGGGAAAACAAATGGTCGGCACGGACTGGAAGGGCCGAGAGGGCCTGTTTCCGTGCTGTAATTGTTATATGGTTATATGGTTATATGGTGTTATTGTGATCATGGCTGATCGTCCCCTATCAATAACCCGTGCCTGCCTTCTCCCCATATCCCTTGACTCCACTAGCCACTGGAGCTCTATCTAACTCTCTCTTAAATCCATCCAGTGACTTGGCCTCCACTGCCCTCTGTGGCAGGGAATTCCATAAATTCACAACTCTCTGGGTGAAAACGTTTTTTCTCACCTCAGTCTTGAATGGCCTCCCCTTTATTCTAAGACTGTGGCCCCAGGTTCTAGACTCGCCCAACATTGGGAACATTTTTCCTGCATCTAGCTTGTCCAGTCCTTTTATAATTTTATATGTTTCTATAAGATTCCCCCTCATCCTTCTAAACTCCAGTGAGTACAAGCCTAGTCTTTTCAATCTTTCCTCATATGACAGTCCCACCATCCCAGGGATCAATCTCGTGAACCTACGCTGCACTGCCTCAATCACAAGGATGTCCTTCCTCAAATTAGGAGACCAAAACTGTACACAATACTCCAGATGTGGTCTCACCAGAGCCCTATACAACTGCAGAAGAACCTCTTTACTCCTATACTGAAATCCTCTTGTTATGAAGGCCAACATTCAATTAGCTTTCTTCACTGCCTGCTGTACCTGCACGCCAACTTTCAGTGACCGGTGTACAAGGACACCCAGGTCTTGCTGCACCTCCCCCTTACCTAACCTAACCCCATTGAGATAATAATCTGCCCCCTTGTTTTTGCGGGAAATAGGGAACATTTTGGCCCGAAACTTTGCCTATTTCCTTCACTCCATAGATGCTGCCTCACCCACGCTGAGTTTCTCTAGCATTTTTGTCTACCTTCAATTTTCCAGCATCTGCAGTTCCATCTTAAACAAAATAATTAATGGCTTAGCTTTGCTAAATCTATCTTTTTACCAAAACGCTGCCTGGGTTTATTGCAAAGTGTTGGAAGAACTTAGTGGGTCAAGCATCGTCTGAGGATGTGTGGGGAGGAACTGCAGATGCTGGTTTACACCGAACACAGACACAAAAAGCTGGAGTTACTCAGCGGGACAGCCAGCATCTCTGGAGAGAAGGAAGGAAGAGAGAAAGAAGGAAGTCTTGACCCTTCTTCAGACTGAGAGTCAGGGGAGAGGGAGACTGGAGATATGGAAGGGTAAGGTGTGAAAGCAACAGATCAAAGGGGATGTAGATCAAGGAAAATGTAGAATATCATTGTTAACCAGGGGAAGGTGAGTACAAAGTAAAATATAATGAGGACAGACAAAAATATTCAATTCACTCGAGAAACTAGAGATATGGAAAGGTACAAAGAACAAATTCATGAAAGGGATTTAAAAGGACAAGTCAAAGCCAGCAACAATGATCAAGGAAAGGTGGAGCCCACAATGGTCCATTGTATGCTGTGGGGAAGGTGAAAATGAATACAAACAGTGGAACTAAGCAGGACGACAGTGAAACCGACAGGACGACTAGGGTGGGGGAGGGACGGGGAGAGAGGGGATGCAAAGGTTCTGATCAATGACAGATTCAGGGACAGTTTCTTCCCAGCTGTTATCAAGCAACTGAACCATCCTACCAGCTAGAGAATGGTCCTGACCTACCATCTACCCAATTGGAGACCCTCGGCCGATCTTCAATCGGACTTTACGGGATTCACCTTGCACTAAACGCTATTCCCTTTATCCTGTATCTGTAAACCGTGGACGGCTCGATTGTAATCACGTGTTGTCTTTCCGCTGACAGGATAGCACGCAACTAAAAAGGTTTTCACTGTAAACATGCATGTGTAATAAACTAAACTAAAGTGTAGAAACAAATTTGGCAAAAAATGGTTTGAAAGCTATTGTGCCGCAAGTCCAGCACGGAAAAAGGCGTTACCGAGACCGCAGCCAGCGGCAAAATCACGTACACTATGCTACTCACATTATTAATCTTTGGTTTCCTCCCACACTCCAAAGACGTACGGGTTTGTAGGTTAATTGGCATCGGTATAAATATATAAATGGAAAATCGTCCCTAGCGTCTGTGGGGCAGTGCCAGTGTGCGGGGATCGCTGGTCGGCGCGCTCTCGGTGGGCCAAAGGGCCAGTTTCCGCTCTAATCTCTAAACTAAACTATAAGCATTGCTTGATATTAATTGAAACCAATTGAAACCAATGCTTCACATTGGCAACCTCTGCATTCTCAAATCATTATATTTTGTGACAGCAAGTTGCACGGAACTCGCTATCAAAACATGGTGGGCACCAGGGGACAGGGGAGGACACAATTTTTTGGTGGCTACACGCGCATGCGCACACTCACACACACATGAGCGAGTCTTCGGAGGCTCAATCCAGCGCTAAATGCTGCTCAATTCTGCCTGTCTCACCGGGTTAACCTACAGCCCTGCCTGGGCTGACGGGATACCAGCGCTGCATCTCCATGCTGGCCATATTTCCCGTAAGCCCAGGCAGGTTCACCTGGTGGGACAGGCAGAGTGAGCTGGGTTTGGCGCTCTTTCTCTGCCCTTGGTGTGCGTGGGGGCGCAGTGCCCGTCTGACTCCCGACCTCTCTGGCCACCTGGGGGGGGGGGGGGGGGGAACGGGACAGCGCCGGAGACCCGGCCGGGATCGATCCTGGCTGCGGATGAGGCGCAGGTCTCCCTCCTCCAATCACCTCACTCTATCCTCAGTCCCACTCCTCCCTCCACCATTCATCGCGCTGAATCATCGTCCCGCCCCCATTAACTGCTGACCAACGTCTCTCTCGTGCAATTGGCGCTCTCGATCAGCAGTCCCACCTCCACTGTTTCGCAGAGATTTTAAAATCTGGATGACAAAAACTTGGGGGGGATGTCCCCCACCTCTCAAAACATGGGGGGGGGGGGGGGGGGAACATGTCCCCTCTGGCCCCTCCCGGGTTTTCGCCCCTGACAGCAACAAATGAACTTGGACAATTTACATTTATACCAAGCCAATTAACCTACAAACCTGTACGTCTTTGGAATGTGGAAGGAATCCAGAGATCCTGGAGAAAACCCACGCAGGTCATGAGGAGAACGTACAAACTCCGTACAGACAAGCACCCGTGGTCAGGATCAAACCCGGGTCTCTGGTGCTGTAGGGCAGCAACTCTGCGCCACCGTGCTGCCCGTGTTGTGATTAGAAAGCCCTGCCAGAATTAAAATCAAGATGACCTTCACTGTTTATGGTGACAACTTGATTTAAATCCGTATTAAGATGGAAATACACTCTCCGTCTGAAATATACTTCCAGGACATTTGTACGTCTCTCATTAGCGGCTGCATGATAAATCCAAGTCAAAATGTCCATATTCGTCTCTGCTACCTTGGGCCATTAGTCAACTGCAAGCAGACATTGATTTGACAATGGATTTGTATTCATAGATTTGAAATACTTTCCATACCGTCGCGATAATTAATAAGAGAGAACATTTTCAAATGTATGTTTGTTTTGAATTTTAAATCTGGAAATTTACCTATGCATGAGACCGCAAATTCCTTCAACCTTTTAAATGGACAACCAATATGGTTACTAATAGACCCACATTTGACAAGATTGATTGTTAATATCAGGAAGAAAAATTGGAATCAGAATTTTACTTCATAATTTATTCAGATCCAAATTGTATTTCATTTTATTCAGTATCATGGCTTCACCTCACTACCAAGGAGGTCACCTCACAAGGCTATTTATCTCCTGCCATGACTCTTTGATATACTTTACTGTAACTGGTTAGTGTGTGGTTCTCAAGCATATTAAGTAAGCTCTTAGGAAGGAACTGCAGATGCTGGTTATCCAACGAAGACAGACACAAAATGCTGGAGCTGGAGCAACTCTGCGGGACAGGTGGCATCTCTGGAGAGAAGGAATGGGTGATGTTTTGGGTCGAGACCCTTCTTCAGTCCGGAGTCTGAAGATGTTGTGTATTAAGGAACTGCAGATGCTGGTTTACACTACAGATGGACATAAAATGCTGGAGTAACTCAGCGGGAGAGGCAGCATCACTGCGTTACTCCAGCATTTTGTGCCTAGCTTCGGAGTCTGAAGAAGGGTCCCGACCCGAAACGTCACCCATCATTCTCTCCAGAGATGCCGCCTGTCCCGGTCAATTACTCCAGCATTCTGTGTCTACCTTCAGCACATTACATAAGCTCAGCACTAATGGTCCTGAACTATTTTGAGAAAACTCAGCAGTATCCGGAGAACACATCACAAGTAAACATTAAAAAACATTAAGCAGCAGATGCAAGGAATTACAGATCTGGAACTCTTTGCGATTGGTAGCAGAGTGTAATAAATAGAATACAGCATTTTCCTTCAGGGAGCTGCCAGAAGCACAATGGGCCAAATGACCTTCTCAGTAATGAGTCACCATTGTCAGCTTCTCCTCAGCTAACAATGTACCATTCTACATTTCCTTGATTATAAGGTCATAAATGATAGGCATAGAATTAGGCCATTCGGCCCATCAAGTCTACTCCCCCATTCAACCATGTCTGTTCTAATTCCCCCTCCTCACCCCATTCTCCTGCCTTCTCCCCAAATTAACAGACAATAGACAATAGACAATAGGTGCAGGAGTAGGCCATTTGGCTCTTCGAGCCAGCACCACCATTCAATGTGATCATGGCTGATCATCCCCAATCAGTACCCCGTTCCTGCCTTCTCCCCATATCCCCTGACTCCGCTATTTTTAAGAGCCATATCTAGCTCTCTCTTGAAAGCATCCAGGGAACCTGCCTCCACCCCCCTCTGTGGCAGAGAATTCCACAGACTCACCACTCTCTGTGAGAAAAAGTGTTTCCTCGTCTCCGTTCTAAATGGCTTACTTCTTATTCTTAAACTGTGGCCCCTGGTTCTGGACTCCCCCAACATCGGGAACATGTTTCCTGCCTCTAGTGTGTCGAAGCCCTTAACAATCTTATATGTTTCAATGAGATACCCTCTCATCCTTCTAAACTCCAGAGTGTACAAGCCCAGCTGTTCCATTCTCTCAGCATATGACAGTCCCGCCATCCCGGGAATTAACCTTGTAAACCTACGCTGCACTCCCTCAATAGCAAGAATGTCCTTCCTCAAATTAGGGGACCAAACCTGCACACAATACTCCAGGTATCGTCTCACTAGGGCTCTGTACAACTGCAGAAGGACCTCTTTGCTCCTATATTCGATTCCTCTTGTTATAAAGGCCAACATGCCATTTGCTTTCTTCACTGCCTGCTGTACCTGCATGCTTACTTTCATAGACTGATGTACAAGGCCCCCCAGATCCCGTTGTACTTCCCCCTTTCACAACTTAACGCCATTTAGATAGTAATCTGCCTTCCTGTTTTTGCTACCAAAGTGGATAACCTCACATTTATCCGCATTAAACTTCATCTGCCATGCATCTGCCCACTCTACCAGCCTGTCCAAGTCACCCTGCATTCTCATAGCACCCTCCTCACAGTTCACACTGCCACCCAGCTTTGTGTCATCTGCAAATTTGCTAATGTTACTTTGAATCCCTTCATCCAAATCATTGATGTATATTGTAAATAGCTGCGGTCCCAGCACCGAGCCTTGTGGTACCCCACTAGTCACTGCCTGCCATTCTGAAATTCTGAAACCTCTGACATCTGTACTAACAAATAATCTATCTCTGTCTTAAATATATCCACTGATTTCGCCTCTACAGCCTAAGGTGGCAGACCATTGTCCCCTTTGATCTGTGTTTTCACACCTTACTCTTCCATATCTCTATGTCTCCCTCTCACCTGAGATCCTACTTCAGACTGCGAGTCAGGGGATATACCTCTGTATCTCCCTCTCCCCTGACTCGCAGTCTGAAGAAGGGTCCCAATCCAAAACGTCATCCATTCCTTTTCTCCAGAGATGCTGCTTGTCCCGCTGAGGTACTCCAGCATTTTGTGTCTATCTTCGGTGTAAAGCAGCATCTGCAGTTCCTTCCCACACATGAGTCATGCCGTTACGTTTGGTGCATGTCGTATGAAGAGCAAACTGAAGCTTGGGCTTGGCTTGCCACTGGAACACCTCACCAACTTTACCCCCACTCGATCTGAAACACTGGATGCTGTTTGACATCTTTTCTTTTTTTTTTTTTTTTTTTTTTTTTTTGTTAAATATTTTTTATTATAGAAACAAAATAATAACAAAGTATTATTTTTTCAGGCAATGACAAATTTTTTCAGACATCTTTTCAGGCAATGCTTCCATCACGAGTCACAGCTTCCCAGGGTTTTTTATTTCCTCCAATATTTACAAGCCAATTAAACAATTTGGAGAATTTAATAAAAGAGCACTTCAATAAATGAAGTGCCTCGTTTTTGCACTGGCATTAGCGTGAAGTAATAATGTGAGCATGGCTCACACGGACTCATCCCCACCCTTACACCCTCCTGCCTCACACATTCTCATAGCATTGAGTACAGAATACGGGTGGCACGGCGGCACAGTGGTAGAGATGCTCCCTCACAGCGCCTGCGGCCCGGGTTCGATCCCGACTACGGGTGCTGTCTGTACGTGAGTTTGTACGTTCTCCCCGTGACCAGCGTGGGTTTTCTTCGAGATCTTTGGTTTCCTCTCACACTCCAAAGACGTACAGGTTTGTAGGTTAATTGGCATCGGTATAAATGTATGAATGTAAAATTGTCCCTAGCGTCTGTGGGACAGTGCTAGTGTGTCGCTGGTCAGCGCAGTCTTGGTGGGCCAAAGGACCAGTTTCCGCTCTGTATCTCTAAACTAAACTAAAATCATTGCTTGATATTAATTGAAACCAATTTAACTGTTTCACATTGCCACCCTCTGCATTCTCAAATCATTATATTTTGTGACAGCAACAAATGAACTCAATCCTTGTTGAAGTATATTGGCCATACTCACTGCATATTGGCCATGCTCACTGCATATTGGCCATACTCACTGCATATTGGCCATGCTCACTGCATATTGGCCATACTCACTGCATATTGGCCATACTCACTGCATATTGGCCGTACTCACTGCATATTGGCCATACTCACTGCATATTGGCCATACTCACTGCATATTGGCCATACTCACTGCATATTGGTGCATATTGGCACTGCATATTGGCACTGCATATTGGCCATACTCACTGCATATTGGCCATACTCACTGCATATTGGCCATACTCACTGCATATTGGCCATACTCACTGCATATTGGCCATACTCACTGCATATTGGCCATGCTCACTGCAGATTACTGATGTTCTGCAGCCTTTAACATCGCTGACCACATTTTATTTCCTCACCTCTCCACCATTGTCTGCTCATGGTGTATGGCAGACAGTGTTAAGTTATAAGGCAAAGGTGAAGGGGGAAAGATTTTATAGCAATCCCAGGGGGTAACTTTGTCACACAAAGGGTGGCGAGCGTATGAAAAGAGCTGTCGAAGGAGGTAGTTGAGGCTGGGACTATCACAATGTTTAAGAAGCAATTAGACAGGTATATGGATAGGATATGGGGCAAACGCAGGCAAGTGGGACTAGTGTAGATGGGACACGTTGGCCGGTGCATGCAAGTTGGACTGAAGAGCCTGTTTCTACACTGTATGACTCTGTGACTTTAAGTGGCGTGTGGGAGGAAACCGAAGATCTGCGAGAAAACCCACGCAGGTCACGGGGAGAACGTATAAACTCCGTACAGACAGCACCCGTAGTCAGGATCGAACCCGGGACTCTGGCGCTGTGAGGCAGCAACTCTACCGCTGCGCCACTATGCCACCCCGTATGTAATTTCAGTGTGGATCACTTCATAACAATATTTCACCTTCAGTTCTTTTCATGCTAAATGCAGTTTTCCACCTTAATAAATCTGGGACAGCGATTCCAGTAATGGCAATGGCCTGACTTCTCAAAGGGACCAGAGATGCTGGCAGCTCCTAGTTATTGAGCAAATGATGGCGATTGGAATGAATTGTTTGATCTGAGCTCAAACAGTGGCAGAGAATAAAGACGGGGGTTTAAGTGCATCGACGATTCGGCCTGTTTCTGGAAAGGCTTTGCAGTGGGTGGGGTGATGGGAAGGAAAAAATGACAGAAATTGTTACGGATTTCTGCAATATCAGATGAGTAATCAAATTATTCCAATCAAGTGCCTGAGGCAGCAGGCACTAACCACCTCGAAAGAACTTTAGATTTGAACAGCAGCCAGAGAGCAATATATTACTGGACCACTTTGGCCACAAAGAGCCGCTTAAGTGACCTTGAGCTGATTAAAGTGTTTGCCTTCAATTTGCGCTTCAATCTACTCTGCCCCGCTGTAAAAGAGGTTTTCTATAACTGCAAGGACAATGTACAGTTGTTCAGTTTAGGAAGGAACTGCAGATGCTGGTTTAAACCGAAGATAAACACGAAAAGCTGGAGTAACTCAGTGGGACAGGCAGCATTTCTGGAGAGAAGGAATGGGTGACGTTTTGGGTCTCGAACCGAATCGTCACCCATTCCTTCACTCCAGAGGTGCTGCCTGTACTGCTGAGTTGGTCCAGCTTTTTGTGTCTATCTTTAGTTTAGTTTAGAGACACAGCACGGAAACAAACCCGTCTTCATCCCACCAGATCTGTGCCGGCCAGCGATCCCTGCACACTAGCACTATCCTACACACACAATTTACAATGATACCAAGCCTAATTAACCTACAAACCTGTACATCTTTGGAGTGTGGGGGGAAACCGAAGATCTCAGAGAAAATCCACACAGGTCACGGGGAGAACGTACAAACTCCGTACGGACAGCACCCGCAGTCAGGATCGAACCCGGGTCTCTGGCGCTCTAAAGCAGCGCCACCGTGTCCTGTCATGTATCGTTCCCAGCAGAAACCGGCGCAGCTGTTAGTGCTGCCGCACCAGAGTCCCAGGTTCGATTCCGACCTCGGGTGCTGTCTATGAGGAGTTTGCACGACCTCCCCGTGAGTGCGTGGATTTTCTCCGCGCTCTTTGGTTTCCTCCCACATCCCAAAGACGTGCTGGTTTGTAGGTTAATTGGCCTCTGCAAATTGCCAACAGTGTGTAGGGAGTGCATGAGAAAGTGGGACACGATAGAACTAGTGTGAACGGTTGATCGATGGTTGGGGTGGATTCTCTGGGCTACAGGGGTGCTAGTCATCTGGATCTTTCCGGGTGGAACGGTGTCACAGCGGTGGAGTTGAGCCTTATTGCGCCACAGACCTTGGTTCGATCCTGACCACGGATGCTGTCTGTACAGAGTTTGTACGTTCTCCCCGTGACCTGCGTGGGTTGTTTCCGCCACTGTGCCGCCCTATTCTGCAAGCAGTTGACCTGCCAAAATTATCCTTCAACTATCCTTGTTGACAGTCCCTGGGATATGACTGTCCCTGGGGTGGCGGGACTGTCATATGGGGAAAGATTGAAAAGACTAGGCTTGTATTCACTGGCGTTTAGAAGGATGAGGGGGCATCTTATAGAAACATATAAAATTATAAAAGGACTGGACAAGCTAGATGCAGGAAAAATGTTCCCAATGTTGGGCGAGTCCAGAACCAGGGGCCACAGTCTTAGAATAAAGGGGAGGGCATTCAAGACTGAGGTGAGAAAAAACGTTTTCACCCAGAGAGTTGTGAATTTATGGAATTCCCTGCCACAGAGGGCAGTGGAGGCCAAGTCACTGGATGGATTTAAGAGAGAGTTCGATAGAGCTCTAGGGGCTAGTGGAGTCAAGGGATATGGGGAGAAGGCAGGCACGGGTTATTGATAGGGGACGATCAGCCATGATCACAATGAATGGTGGTGCTGGCTCGAAGGGCCGAATGGCCTCCTCCTGCACCTATGTTCTATGTTTCTATGTTTCTATGTAACTAATCAGGAAGATCAGGTTGTTATACATTCATGTTTCTGGCAGCTTTCTGCCCAAGGATTACAACAAGGTTGTGGAAGTTGTGGAACAGAGCCATGAGACATACAGTCTTCGAGCCTGGAATCAGCCCCTTCGGTCCACCTTCTCCATGTCGACCAAGTTCACAAGTTATAGGTGTAGAATTAGGCCATTCGGCCCATCGAGTCTACTCTGCCATTCATTCATGGCTGATCTCTGCCTCCGAATGCCATTTTGCTGCCTTCTCCTCATAACCCTTGACACACATTCTAATCAAGAACTTGTCAGACTCTGCCTTAAAAATATCCACTGACATGGCCACAGATTAACTACCTTCTGAGTAAAGAAGTTCCTCCTCACCTGATGAGGAGAGAGCTAGATAGGGCTCTTAAAGATAGCGGAGTCAAGGGATATGGGGAGAAGGCAGGAACGGGGATACTGATTGGGGATGATCAGCCATGATCACATTGAATGGCGGTGCTGGTTCGAAGGGCCAAATGGCCTACTCCTGCACCTATTGTCTATTGTGTATTGTCTCCTTTCTAAAAGAGCTCTCTTTAATTCTGAGGTTATGTCCTCTGGTCCTGAACTCTCCCACCAGAACTTGCCTCAACTACACTTGCCCCACCTGCCTGTGTTTGGCCCATGTCCTTCTAAACCCTACACTATCCATGATGCACCTTTCCAAAAAATCTCCTTTTCAAACCATCTTTGGCTGGGTTCTTGAAATCAAAGCTCCCTTCATCCATTCAACTGATTGCTTTTACTGATATTAATTATCATTTAGTCCTGCAGGATACATTATCTCCCGCGTTGCTGAGATTTTGTAGAGCAGTTACCACGATGTGTAATTACCACAAATTGCGGCTGCTCAAGTGTAGTTGACGGGGGCAACGTGACTCGTGTGTCAGTCATTACATAGAAAACTTAAAATAGAAGTCATTTCAAAATGGCATGTACTGCAGCGACGGTTCAGCATCATTTTAGAACTCGTTTGGAGCGTTCACCTGGAGGCTGCAGCGAATTGTCCGATCAGCAGAGACGGTTATTGGCTGCAACCTTCCCTCCATTGATGAACTGTACACTGCAAGGGCCAGGAAGCGAGCGGGCAAGATCATCTCTGACCCCTCTCACCCTGGCCACAAACTCTTTGAATCACTTCCCTCTGGAAGGCGACTCCGGACTGTCAAAGCTGCCACAGCCAGACATAAAAACAGTTTTTATCCACGAGTAGTTGCTCTACTCAACAGCCAAAAATCTGTAGCCTCCCTTTGATCTGGTATTTTGTTGGTTCACATGCTTGATCAATGGTGTTTTATCATTAATGTTTCATTATTATTAATGTTTAGTGTTTTCTGAGTCATTCGTAACTGTCACTGTATGTCATGTTGTTACTTGTGGGCGGAGCACCAAGGCAAATTCCTTGTATGTGAATACTTGGCCAATAAACTAACTTACTTACTTACTTACTTCTGGAGCGTTTTATGTCTTGCGTGCTTCATGCAAACACATTTACCAAAACAGGATTAGAGGCCTTGTTATACATTTGGCAACGTAGGTGAATGCGTAGATCTCCTGAGTGTGGCGGCACCTAACGGCAACGGCTTGACTACAGTCGTCCGTCTTTTTTTTTAATGTTTGTCTTGTTAAATGTATGTCTTGAGCCTAGTTTTTATTATTTTTTTAGCTGTGTATATGTGGGGGGTGGAGGGGGGGGATGTGGGGGAAACCGTTAATCTTTTCCCTGCACGGGGACCCGACCTTTTCCCTGTCGGGTCTCCGATGTCGTTGGGCCTAACATCGTGGAGCCGGCGGAGGCCTCTGGCCGGGACCAACCTGAGGGCTCCAGTCGCGAAGCCTGCGGACCGACATCGCGGAGCTGGCCGTCTTCGGAGCGGGAAGAGCTGTGGTGGCGCGCGGCTGCGACCCGACTTCGGAGCTTCGGAGGCTCCGGCCGCAGGCCCGGTGGACGGTAATATCGGGAGCTCCAGGTCCCTGGTGGGAGACCGCTTTTCGGAGCTCCCGCAACGGCAGCTTTTCCCGCTGGAATCGCGGGGTTTCAAGGACTAGGAGCGGGGCCTAACATCGCCCCGTGTGGCCTAATGGCCACAGGACTTGCCATCGCCCACCGGGGGCTTTAACATCGGAGCCCCAGTTCGCCTAGACGCTGCAGTTGGACTGCTGGACCGCGGGTGAAGAACAAAGGGAAGAGATAAGACTTTACCTTCCATCACAGTGAGGAGGTGTTGGAGACTCACTGTGATGGATGTTTATGTAAACTCTGTTAAGTGTGTGTCTTGGGTTATTTTGTAATGTAAAAACTGTAGAAAATGCAATTTTGTTCAAACCAAGTTGTTTGAATGACAATAAAAGGCATTCTATTCTATTCTCTATTCTACTCTAGTTATTCCCCGCAGCATAGTCTGATCACCGATTGTTTCGAGGTGGGAGTTTTAGAGCACAAGAGTAAAGAGACGTTTGGAGAAATGGTTTAATCCATGGACACAGAGAAGGAACAGTGGTGTACATTAGTCATCAGAGCACGGGGGGATTTTATTTGAGAGGTTGAACATGGGCGGCACAGCGGTAGAGTTGCTGCCGGAGACCCGGGTTCGATCCTGACCGCGGGTGCTTTCTGTACGGAGTTTGCACGTTCTCCCCATGACCTGCTTGGGTTTTCGCTGAGATCTTCGCTTTCCTCCCACACTCCGAAGACCTGCAGCTTTGTAGGTTAATTGGCTTGGTACAAAATGTAAAATAGTCCCGAGTGCTCTGTCCCAGACTCCACCCCCAGTGGATCAGACGACAGACCGTGTGGATCAGGCACCAGGGGAGAGGTTGCAGCTACTGTGGATGCATGTAATGGACAATACATGCATTCCATCCGTCTAGCCTTCAGCCCATTAGACATCATACGTTTATGTGATAGGAGCAGAGTTAGGCCATTCAGCCCATCAAGTCAACTTCGTCGTTCAATCTTCCCCTCTTAACCCCATTCTTCTGTCTTCTCCCCATAACCCCCGACACCCATACTGATCAAGAATCTATCTACGTATCTCTGCCTTAAAAATATCCACTGACTTGGGCTCCACAGCGATCTGCGGCATTGAATTCCACAGATTCACCACCCTCTGATTAAAGACATTCCTCCTCATCTCGTTCCTAAAGGTACGTCCTTTTACTCTGAGGCTATGACCTCCGGTCCTAGACTCTCCCACTAGTGGAAACACCCTCTCCACATCCACTCTATCCAAGCCTTTCACAATTCGGTAAGTTTCAATGAGGTCCCCCCTCATCCTTCTAAACTCCAGCGAGTACACGCTCATCGTATGTTAACCCAATGCTTTCTGGGATCATTCTCATAGCCTCCTCTGGACCCTCTCCAGAGCCAGCACATCCTTCCTTGGATATGGGGGCCAAAAATTGCTCACAATACACCAAATGCGGCCTGACCAGCGCCTTATAGAGCCTCAGCATTACATCTCTGATTTTGTATCCTAGCCCTCTCAAAGTAAATGCTAGCATTGCGTATCAGAGTTCCCCGCAAAAGACCCGGCTGACTAAACAAGTCAGGAAATAGGCAACGTTTCGGGCCGAAACCCTTGGGTTTCGGCCTGAAACGTTACCTATTTCCTTCGCTCCTGCTGCACCTGCTGAGTTTCTCCCACACTTTTGTCTACCTTCTGATATACCAGCATCTGCAGTTCCTTCTTAAACAAGTCAGAAGACGAGCGGGATTTTAGTGCAATAGGCTAGGCTGTAAGAATTCGGAGGCCATTTTATTCTCAGTGGCCAAATTGCATTCATGGCTAGGTTGGTGCCGCTGTCAACACTGCTATTGTGATCAACCACACGCTGCTCTGCTCGGGAACATCGCCACTGACGGAGTTAAGACAACTTCATTTTTATAGCACTGCATTTTTACTCCAGATTGCCTGCTGCATTGGATTAGCAAAAAAAACAAAGGGCCTTCAACTCCTGGGATGCCAATGTTGCTATGGCGATGACCGGAGGAGAATGTTATGAGGCGTGTATCCTTGGCGTCGCCAGCCCACAGAGTCGTGGGGCTTCAGCGTTAGGTTGGTCAGTTTATTTTAGCTTAGTTTAGAGATACAGCCCTCCGCCCTTTAGCGATACAGCCCTTCAGCGGGAACTAGGGCCCTCCGCCCACCGGGTCCGCGCCGATCACCCCGTACACCAGCACTATATCCTACGCACACTAGGGACAATTTGCAATTTACGGAAGCCGATTAACCTACAAACCTGCACGTCTTTGCAATGTGGGGGGAAAACCGGAGCACCCGGAGAGAGCCCACGCAGGTCACAGGGGGAACGTGCAAACTCCGTGCG